>OVAN01014435.1:0-12042 GCA_900406275.1 Anastatica hierochuntica | reverse complement strand
ACCAAAGACCCCGGGAATTGGATTAGCCTCCATAATTGTTTAGCCAAAAGGGCCGTATTGAACGCCTCCAAAGATTTGAAGCCTAGACCTCCATATTCTTTGGAGATACATAAATTGTCCCATGCAATCCAATGGAGACCGCGGTGACATCCATTGGAGCTCCACCAGAATTTTGAAATTGCACTAGTTAACTTTGTTGTTAACACTTGAGGGAGCTTAAAACATGACATGACATAATTAGGGAGCGCTAGAGCCACTGATTTGATCTTGATCTCTTTGCCTCCTTTCGAGAGGAACTTGGAAGACCAACCATTCACCCGGTCCCCTAGTCATTCACGGACATAATTAAAGATCTGAATTTTCGACCCTCCCAAACTCTCCGGAATCCCTAGATAATTCCCCATCCCCCCACCTTCGAGATACCTGACAGAGATTTCAGCCTCTCTTGTATGTGGACTGGGACGTTCTTACCAAACATAACCGATGATTTCTCAAAATTTATGACCTGGCCAGATGCATTTCCATACTCTCTAAGGACATCAAAAATAGCCTGACATTGAGAGCTCTCAGCCTTACAAAAGAAAAGGATGTCATCAGCAAATAAAAGATGCGATATCGGTGGGCTCCGCCGAGCTATCTGTATCCCCGATATAGCCTTTTCCCGTTCCTTTCGTTTGATATTAGCAATCAGCACTTCCGTACAAAGGATAAAGAGATACGGTGATAAAGGATCACCTTGTCGCAGTCCTCGTTGTGGTGTAATATGCCCTGTTTGACAGCCATTAAAAAGCACTTTATATGATACCGATCTAACACACTGCATCAACCAAAAGATCCATTGCTGTCCAAAGCCGAGTTTCTGTAAGGCTGCCTCCAAAAAGGGCCATTCTATCCGATCATAAACTTTACTCATATCTATTTTGATAGCCATGAAATCATGTCGACACCTCCGGTTGGTACGTAACCCATGAAACATTTCCTGCGCAATCAGAATATTGTCCGTAATCAACCTCCCTGAAACAAACAGAGATCACGGGATCCTTAAATAAAGATTTTAAGTATTCGTTTCTTGCACTGTTCGCGGGTCCCACTGACACATGGCGGCCCGCGATTGATTTCCTTTTTATTTTTTTTAATTTTTTTAAAACATATAAAAAAATAATAATAAAAAATTCAAAAAAGTTTGTCTATGATTTCGAGCCACCTAAAACACCATTGGAAGTGATCTAAGATTGCAGCTTTTATAATTAGATTAGTAGCATTATTGGATCAAAACATAAAATTTTAACTTTTCAAAAAATAGGTGAAACCAAGCCAAAACTATATACAAAACACAAAAGAAGAATGGAGTTAAATAGAGGAGCTGCAAGATATCAATTCCATTGCTAGATTTGAACCAAACTTGGAACATAAGTGGGAACCATCGTTTGCTTTCTTGGTAGATTGTAGAAAAGGGTTTTGCTGTAATAGTCATCGTCCTCTCCAATAGTGCACTATGTTTCTATTGATTTCAAGACTTGCACGACAACACAAGGCCACTTTCTTCTCATCACCGGATAAAAGACTCGTGTTAATAGGGGAACTATTCTTATCAGCAGAAAAGGATTTGGTCCACGACAATGCATTTCAGTAGTATCAAGGATTCTATATTTCTCCCCTTGCTCAACTTTTTGGCACTCCACCCAAAATGAAAACATGCTCTTGTCAAAGACGATGAGACATTACTCGTTGTGTCCTTGCTTTGTTCCGATAAAAAGAAAAAAAATTGTGTTGATAGCAACATAGTAGAGACACGGGCATCGTTGGGTTCACTTCCCTGCTTGCTTATTTAGTATTGTCGAATAAAATGCATGTCTATTTTATAATCTTGTTGATGAATATTTTTATGAAATGATAACTGGATCAAAATGAAGGATACTTTTTGGAATACAAAAGAAGCACAAGGCAAAACTATACAAACAGGAATTATTAACACTGTCAGGTTCACCTCCATCTTCAGCTTGGATGTTGGCACAAACGTCAGTTGGTGGGAGGGTCAGATGAGATTGAGAATGGAGGTTTTGGTCGTTGAAGATGTAATTTTGTAGGGGTTCCTTCGTCTACTAGGTCTTCCCAATGTTAGAATTTGAAAGTGTATGAAGGTGAGAGTGATGAGAATAAGAGTGTGTGAGGATTTGGTGGAGAATAGAATGGACTCAAAGTCGTTAGCCTCAAATCCAAGAATATGGTGAGCAAAACTCAAGAGAGAATAAAAAATTTGTAACTAGAGAATAAGAGAGCATTGGAGAATGGTGAACCAAAAGAATTGATGAAGGAGAGGGTTCATTTCTCCTTAATCTTAGTATTACAATAGTTGGTTTCTTTTATAGAGAAAACCAAGAAAAATAAAATACAATAATGGACAATGAAATTAATGAAAAATAGAGATCTACACAACTCCAAAATAAATTCAAAACTTGAAATTAAAAGATTCTCCCTTCCAGACGAGGGAAAACCAGGGAGAACTTGATCGAACTAAGACTTCCTATAATTCACTGTACTTCACTGACTTCAGATTTTTCATACTGGAAAGCTAGAGAGAACTTGGTTGAACTTGATTGATCAATCCTCAATGGGTTGAATTTGATTGATGAATTCTCAATACTTCCCCTCAAGCTTGACCATAGGAGATCCGGGGGGTCAATCTTGGAACCTTAAAGAACCCCTTCATTAAAAACCTTAGCATATAAAGTCTCTTGGGATAAAACTATGCTAAGGGAAAAAGAGTGGAGTCTTCATAGCCAAGAGATTGGCCAGTGAGTTTTATGAGCCTTATGATCATGTTTGGGGACTCATAAACTCTGGATCATGGCCTAAGTGTAGTGCAAGGCAGTAATCCTTCCTTGCATCAACTTCCTTTGCTTAAAGCTCTCCTTATAGCCGGTTTAGTGTCTCCCCCTTTTCTTTTGACCTCTTGCCATCTTTAAACAGATTGATCCACGTCCAGTCTCTTCTCATGAGCTTTAAGTACCTTTTTGCTTTGGCTTGTGCACTTGAATCCCTCATTTTTCTTTTTATAAAACAGCCATTGCATTGTCATCTTGAGTTACCAACTTGATGGGGGGACTTTACAACTTCAAAACGACCTCCTTATCACCTCCTCATGAAGTACATTTAGATGGCCAACCTTGTTATTTCTTAGCCAAAAATATCCAGGTTCATCTCTTGAATAATTGCGTGTGGCTTGCAGAATTAACATTGGCTTTTCATTTAACAACCCTCCTCAAGCCTGACTCGGAGAATAAGAGTATAGAGCCACATTTGAAAGATGAGAGCCAATGATTGCCAATACATTAGACCATCAACCTTCTTGGCTTGAGTGATGGCCTTGTTTTTGAGTGAACTCTCATCTCCACCTTCAGAAATATACATCTTTTGTGTAGGCTCTGATAAGTTGGCAGTAGTGAGCTCCTCTTCTTTCCTTCAATGTGTGACTTCTTCTATCTCCATCTTCAGGAATGTACACCTTCTTGGTGTAGGCTCTGAAGCAATGTGTGAAGAGGCACCATTTTTTTTTAATTTTCTCTCCATTTTCAGTAAATACACCCTCTAGGTGTAGGCTTTGAAGCTATGCCTACTTTCTCTCCATCTTCAGGAATATACACCCTCTTGGTGTAGGCTCTGAAGCTATGACAACTTTCTCTCCCCCTCCAGGAATATACACCTTCTTGGTGCAGGCTCAGAAGCTGTGGGCAAAATAATCTCTCCATCTTCAGGGATATACACCTTCTTGGTGTAGGCTCTGAAGCTATGGAAAACTTTCTCTCCACTTCCTGAAATATACACCTTCTTGATGTAAGCTCTGAAGCTATGGGCAAAATAATCCCTCCAATGCATCAACTCCCACTCTACCATCTTGGTAGGCTATATACAGAATGTCCATGGTGAGTGATGGATTGGGACGTCTAGTCTCTTGTTTTCTTGGTGCATAAAGTCTTTTGATTACCTCATGGGATACTTTACAATCATAACAACTCAAAACAGAGATTAGATCACACAAATGAGACCATAACTTGGGACAACTCTAAGTATGATCTCTAAAACATTTAACAACAAGTTATGGATAGAAACATCATGTAAACCATCCAAGCAACAAACTCTCTGAGTTTTAATCAAGACAAATAATCAAGACTACAAATTCAGGTAAAGCAAACTACAATCATTAGGCAAACTCTATCTCATATTTTAAACACTTCACATTTAAGGATATCATCTAGGAAAAACATCTAGACAACCTCCTAATCATGTGAGAGTTCAATAAGCATCATTCTTTAAGAGAAGAGAGAATCTACTTACCTCCACAAAATATGAGCTAATTCCTTGTACCTCTTTCTCCAAGAGATTCAACTTGAACATACTTGGTTCATGAGATGGTACAAGGTCTATCCCTTCTCCTTGGCGTGGCTCTCCTTCTTCAATGGTCATCTCTCTGCCCCGTCCTTTCCTCCAGCTTATAACGCCCAATGAAAACCAAAACCATTTCTTTCTTCCACACGGTGGAGAACTTTCTTCATCTCCAAAATTTGGCAGCTTCATTGATCTTGAGTTTCCCATCTTGGAGATTTATGGACTGGTAGATAAAAGGATTCTCTCAAAGAGTTTGAAGAGAAGTGAACCAGTTTTGTGTTTGGCGGAAGCTTTTGTGCAGGTTCAAGAGCTTATTGTTCTGATACCATGTAAGAAATTGAAAGTGTATGAAGGTGAGAATGATGAGAATAAGAGTGTGTGAGGATTTGGTGGAGAATAGAGTGGACTCAAAGTAGTTAGCCTCAAATCCAAGAGTATGGTGAGCAAAACTTAAGAGAGAATAAAGAATTTGAAACTAGGGAATAAGAGGGCATTGGAGAATGGTGAACCAAAAGAATTGATATAGGAGAGGGTTCATTTCTTATTAATCTTAGTATTACAATACTTGGTTTCTTTTATAGAGAAAATCAAGAGAAATAAAATACAATGATGGACAATGAAATAAATGAAAAAGAGAGATCTACACAACCTCCAAAGTAAATTCAAAACTTGAAATTCAAAGTTTCTCCCTTCCAAACGAGGTAAAATTAGGGAGAACTTGATCGAACCAAGACTTCCTAGAATTCAATGTACTTCACTTCACAGACTTCAGATATTTTTCAGACTGAAAAATTAGAGAGAACTTTGTTGAACTTGATTGATCAATCCTCAATGGGTTGAATTTGATTGATCAATTCTCAATACTTCCTCTCAAGCTTGACCATAGGAGATCCAGGGGCCAAGCTTGGAACCTTGAAGAACCCCCTCATTAAAAACCATAGCATATAAAACCTCTTGGGATAAAACTATGCTAAGAGAAAAAGAGTGGAGTCTTAGCCGAGTGGAGTCTTCTTAGCCAAGGGATTTACCAGTGAGTTTATGAGCCTTATAATTATGTTTGAGGACTCATAAACTCTGGATCATGGCCTAAATGTAGTACAAGGCAGTAATCCTTCCTTGTATCAACTTCTTTTGCTTGAAGCTCTCCTTGTAGCCGGTTTAGTGTCTCCCCTTTTCTTTTGACCTCTTGTCAGCTTCAAATTGTTTAGTGTCTCCCCTTTTCTTTGGCTTGTCCACTTGAATCCCTCACTTTTTCCCTTTGTAAAAAAGCCATTGCTTTGTCATCTTGAGTCACCAACTTGATGGGGGACTATACAACTTCAAAATGGTCTCCTTAGTAACTCCTCTTGAAGTATATTTAGATGGTCAGCCTTGTTATTGCTTAGCCAAGAATATCCAGGTTGATCTCTTGAATCATTTCATATGGCTTGCAGAATTAACATTGGCTTTTCATTTAACACCCAAAACCAAAAACATAAGCCTTCTTCTGGTTTTGGTACATCGATTTTAGGAAATACTACGAGAAAATGGAACCCAAACATAGCCACAAATTGGAGAAAAATCTAGAAAGCGTTCTTTTTCCGTGATATCTTTTGAGATTAACATCAAATTCATTTGCTCAACACGGGCATTTGGATAATCCACTGTGAAAAGACCGATGTCCGTGAACATCTTGTTAAGTCTCGCATATTTAGACTCTGGAAATGCATATATGCATATTATCAAAGGAGTGGTACAAAAACAAAGGAAAAAAAAAGAAAAAACGCAGTGGCTCACTTTTAGGTATGAAGGTGATTTCATGATCAAGATTATCAGGTTTGGCATCCTCACCATAAATCATGATTGACACCTCGCCACGATAACCCATCACCTGAAGAGCTGATTCGATAATATCACGAATAAAGCAATCCACAGGGATAGGAAAATCTTTCACGTCCCAGAAGACACTTGTTTTAGCATCTGCGAACGAAAAGTGGATATAATATGATTAGTTTCACTGGAAAGATCTATCAAATCCAGAAATCTAACACGTTCGAGCAAGAGTTACATCTTACCGAAATGACTTTTGGGCATGAGAAAAAAATTAGGTTTAGATCTCTCGCTTGGGCTGCACAGTAGGAGAAAGAATCGATTTAATATGGGGACATCCGTTAAAAGAAATTTTAAACCCTTAAAAAGTCGATACGCATAACCATGCACCCCACTTAGATCTCACGAAATTGTTGCCTGGATTAGATTTCATCTCAACGATCTGATTTTTTACACGTCCTTGTCAAAATAAAAAGCATGTCCCTTTTATAATCGATGTTGTTGAATATTTTTATTAAATTATCACTGGATCAAAATAAAGGATAATTTTTTGAATATAAAAGACTCAAGTCAAAACTATACAAACACAAAGAAGAAATGAATCATTAAAAAAACTCAACGATCTGATTTCATCTCAACGATCTGATTTTTTACACGTCCTTGTCAAAATAAAAAGCATGTCTCTTTTATAATCGTTGTTGTTGAATATTTTTATTAAATTATCACTGGATCAAAATAAAGGATAATTTTCTGAAAATAAAAGACTCAAGTCAAAACTATACAAACACAAAAAAGAAAGGAATCATTAACAACACTGTCTTGAAAAAAGGAAAAGCATAACAAGAGAAAGACATAATACTTTTTCCGCCTCTCAAAGGCCATCATCATTGCTTAGAGACTATGTGAGTCTCTAAAAAAATATTATTTTATTGCATAATAATATATATTGTTAGAAAATGTTTGTGAACCACTAGAAATGTGACAAATCTTGTGCGAGTATCTACAAAAGAGACTATAGTTTCTTAATGAAGAACTGTTTCTCTCTTCTTTATGTTCTCTCTCTTACTTTTCAATTTTTAGTTATTTTTGTTTTTAAGAAACTGAGTTTCGATTTGATGGCCTAAGTTAGCTTAGACTTGAACCAAACTTGGAACATAATTGAAAATAAATGAGAGACACCATGCTTTAGGAGGAGTCAATGTAGGAGATTTATGTGTAACATTCATCGTCCTCTCCAAATATGTATATTGTGTTATCCGTTGTTTCACAACACAATACCACTTTCTTCTCTTCGTCGAATACAAGACTCGTGGGAGCAGCAGACCATGGTTATCCACGGTAAAGTGTTTTCTCCACGTAGCTTCACTAGACTCAATTTTATTGGCCATCCAAATCTCCAACTCTAATGTAATCGAGGTGCATCTTAACACCGAGCGTTGTTCTTCCCCTACACATGATAGAACCATCCAACCACCATCTTGAGAGGGCAGAAGAGAGAGACATATAAATCTCTTTGTTGTAAATTCAAAACTGAGTATGAAGTGAAATGTTGCATCTAAAGCAACTAGTAAACATTTCCCTTCATAGACACCAAAGACGTATGGTAACAAATATCGGGAACGCCGTCATTAGTAACTCTCCATGAATTAGAACTAAACTCATATATTTCACACCTATTATTTTGCTGATGTAGTTGGTAACATTTCCAAAAACTCAGGATTTTGTAGCTACAATAAAATTTGTTGTCTCCATATCCTAGAGCAAATATAGACTTTCACGTAGGTAGTTGTGAGCTGGATACACTTAGTTTTACCTAGGGGTGGATATTCTGATATCGGCTTGGGTCTATTCGGGTAACGAGTATTCAGTTTCGGAGGTTTGGACCCATTCAGGTCTTTTTTCAGCTCGAGTTCGTGTCGAATCTCGGTTTCGATGGATGCACCCAAAATTTTTCCTGTTCTTATTCGGGTATTATGGGTATTTGGGGTATCCAAATGTACCAAATATCCATTTAAAAAAATACATTAATATTATACTAAAATTTATGTAAAAAATAGCCTAAAATATTAAAAACATATATGAAAATAGTTGAAATACCCAAAAACACTAGAATCAAAATACCAAAAATATTTTAAAATAGGAAAAATAACCTAAAATAACTAATTTAATTATACATATATGTGTATTGGGTATTTAGGTATCGATTATTTCGGGTATCTGTTCAGGTATCAGGTATTTTCGGGTACCCATTCGTATTTCAGTTTGGTTTTGATATACTCGATACCCGAACTACTGGCTCTTTCGATCAATTCAGGTAATTTTCTGGGTTCAAGTTCGGGTTTTTTTGGGTCGTCTCTAGTTCAGGTATTCGGGCTCGGATAAAATGCCCACCCCTAATTTCACCCAAACAAGGATTCCAAACCACTAATGCAATTTTTGGTAGTGCATAATGATAGCTCACGTTTTCGCCCGAGAAAAGACTGCAAGCGCACAAAAGTACGTTGTAGTTGTTCAGAATCGAATCCATAGAGTCCAAAGGTAGCACGAAGAATATCATATCAAATAGCGGGGTAAAGCGAAAAATATGTCTTTTAAAGGATGCGAAAAAGATGTCTTTTAAAGGATGCAAATATCGAAATTAATAGAACAAAGTAAGCAAGCAAGCAACAGCGGGGTTTAATTCAATCAAAGAAGTGTTGGGCATTGGGTATTCTCAGGAAACAATTCATTGTTGACTCAAATTATAGATTAGGAAACAAGTTTTAAACCGTCTTGAACTCAAACACTAATATAGAACCGATATACTTCCATAGTATCAATTACTTATGAATTAGAAACCTCGAGACTAACTTCCGTTTACTCTCGATTTCTAATCATGCATTCTAAACATGTTTGATAGGTTCACAATTCACTTAAACATCAACTTCCATTGGCTTAAGAAGAATTGCTCATTTAGGATTCTTTCAGGCATTTAAACAAACACTTTCCAAGCGTTAAACAACCTAAGATCAGAAACTAAGTGGCCAATTCAATTTCATGCATTACGAACAATCCTAGATGAAGATCCAATTGATTAAATCCCTAATCATACAATTCTATATCAACGATTCATGAATCCCTATGTGAGAACCCTAAACCCAACGGATAGACTACTCACTCATGATAATCGCACAAACACAGATCAAATCAAAGAGAGACATGATTGTATTGAACACAAATAAAGAGTAAGGGTTCAGAAAGCTTTTCATATTCGAAGTACAGAAGATGCTTCTTCTCCCTAGGTTACAAATCTCTCTATTTCTCTCAAAAACTCAGAAAAAGTGCATTCTGAAACAGGAAACTTGAGCTTAGGTTTTAGTAATGAAATCCGATTCAAAATAAGTTTGCTCTGGTTCTTCGTAAAATCGGTCCGCAAAACGGGACAGGGATCGATCGATCCAGAAACAAGGATCGATCAATCCTTGTCCATTTCCCTGGGCATTTCAGCTTTTCACGAACACTTCCTTCGATGCTTGAAATCAGTCTAAAATGAAATCTTTTCGCACATCCAAGCTCGATCCCTGTAAAAACACTAAAGAACACAAATCCACGCCAAAAAGATCCATATACATACTAAAAATCATAATTCTCGAGTAAAATCCGTAAAAAAAAACTACTAAAATACTAACACATCAAATCCCCAAGACTTAAATCTTTGCTTGTCCTCAAGTAAAAGAAACGAAGATTAAGCCTACGGGAAAAGAAGTTTGAAAACCAAATGGATCTTATGCTATCAGAAAACCTTACTCGACCCTACTTTCGCTAACCATATAAACTCAAAACAATTAGATCATTCTCCCAAGAATCGCTGCATGACCTCCCAAGCCCATCCATACTCTAAAATCTGAACCTGCAAACTCAACTTCCATGTTAATAACTCTCTACATTCATTCAAGATAGGCGTGAAACTTTTTCACCAAAGAACTCATAATAAGGAAATCAAGCTAGGTATTCAAGGCTTTTAGTGGTGAGGCTTAGAGTGTTTCGGGTATCAAAAACTGCGTCGAGATGTAAGACATTATGGAAAATTGCAGGAGAGAAAGAGTATATTGATATCCATGTCCCCTAACCACCCAAGTACAAACCACCAATCAAAAAGTAAACCAAATATGTGCATTCTTCAGGGTGAATCAAATCAACAAAATAATATGTAAATGCTAATTTCTAAATCAAATATGAAGAAAATAAAAGCAATTTTTGATTTTTTTTCCAGAACAAAAATCTGGAAGAAATTAGCATATCAATGACGTTTTTAAGCTCTAAAACACTCATACAACATGAAAAAATGCAACATATCCATCTAAACCACCAAAACACCCAACACCGAGAAATCAGATACTTAGGACCGTGTCTAAACCACCTAAAATGTATAATCCTACCTAAGTAATTAGAAGGATCAGGTCTACCCTATTCTCTCCATTGCTTTTACACATGTGTGCATATAAGATGAAAAAGAAATGCATGGAGAATCAAGGAGGTAAGGTAAGGGTGTGGTATCAGACTAAAGATGAGTCTGGTCACTCAGGGTTACCGAAAAGAATGGTAAACAGAATGAAGATGTAATCCTAAATGATGGGTTTAATTCCTGATTTCAAGTTCCTGGATCAAACCAATTAAGTTCATTAGTAGGCAAAATAAAATAGAGTTACTAACATTTCAGACAAAAGTCTAAGTTCCAGAGATTTCTGGTGGGGAGTTTGGTCATGAGTTATTCCGGTTTGCCTGCGCTAAAAGCCCAAAAAAAATGATCACTGAGAATATAAATAAAGTGCAATGCGCAGAGATAATAGTCTGAAATTATCCTGAAGCATAAAAAATCCATAAACTGACTCGATAAAAACATAAAAATGACTCAAACATCACACCGAAAGAAAAAGAAAAACATAAGTAACCTCCCCCCAGACTTATCTCACACCGTCTCGATGTGAAACAAATCCAAGTAAGGGGTAAGTAACAAATAAAAAAGAAAAATAAAATCAAGATGAAAAGGAAAGGGAATAAGCAAACTTACCTGAAAACGTGTGATGTAGCCGTGTAAATGAGACAGGGATCGATCGATCCCTGTCTGTCTGTCTGGTGATCTTTTTTCTGCAATACAAAGGCTAAAAACATGAAACACGTAAAAAGCACCAAAGACTAAAACATAAAAGCCAAAATCACTACAAAACTAACTAAAAGGAAAAAGAAATCTACCTAGTGGGTTGCCTCCCACTCAACGCTTGTTTAAAGTTACGAGCCTGACTGTAGTGGCGATGGATCAGTCTTGAAGGGCCTTAAAACTCGCCCCGACGCAAGCTCACCAGCGAAAATCTTCAGCTCAAGGATGCTGCTCATAGCCTTCTTCATCGCAACTGCTCCTTTCTCTTTAAACTCTGGTGTAAGGATGACCCTAACCTTGGAGAAAGGTCTAAATATGCCTTTACGCTTCACTTTGTACTCAATAGCACCTCCATCGCATCCTAGAGGGATCAAGGTCAACTCAGAACTCTCCTTAGTATTGTGCTCTTTTTGCTTAATTTTCTTTTTGGTCTTGAGTTTTCTCACTGTATAATG
This sequence comes from Anastatica hierochuntica, assembly GCA_900406275.1. Lineage (NCBI taxonomy): Eukaryota > Viridiplantae > Streptophyta > Magnoliopsida > Brassicales > Brassicaceae > Anastatica > Anastatica hierochuntica. The sequence goes on along the minus strand of OVAN01014435.1, from coordinate 255 downwards.
AACGTCTCCATCCAGGACTTCTTTGACGTCATTCTTTTTAGCAATCACCAATGTGACTTTACTCAATAAACCATCCTCTTCGTCAATTCGTGATAAGGATATATGAAAAGATTCCTTAGTGTAAGGTTCCTCCACAGCCTTNTGTCAACCCAAAATATTTGCCCATCTATGGTAGGCTTCTTTGTTGACTTCTCGAGATTGAAGCGCACATCTAGTTTACCCAACTGCAGATCAATCTGACCATTCTGAACATCA
>OVAN01014434.1:0-12044 GCA_900406275.1 Anastatica hierochuntica | reverse complement strand
CAAGACGGACCTCCGGTCTCGGTTCTGATCGACATCTAGATCAGCCTCTAGTTCAGTCGTCAATCGATTTCAAGACTCGTTCGTAGGTTTGGTGTCAATCGGTGTTTAGAAATTTCTTCGAAACGATCCGGTTCTCCGATGGTCACGGCGGTTTCGTATCGTTCCAAAATTCGTATTGCAAGGTCTTGCGAGAGTTATCCGTAAATCGTGGATGTTAACTTTAGCATTCGGGCTCTTTAGTTGTTTGCGGAAGGATAGACTTCGTTGAACGATAGTTAAGTCTAGACGATGACCAGTCAAGACGAAGGTAAGTCTAGAAGACGTTAAGTCTTGATGGCGAAAAGTCTAGACGATAGTAAGTCTAGAAGACGTTAACTCTGGACGGCGGTTAGTCTAGACGTTGGTCGTGTTTCCGAGTAAGTCCGATTAGAGATGCGATCTTGACATTGATTTCGAGATGACCATTTTTGACACCAACAACGTGTTCGATAGATAAAGTTCTCTCGGATTTTATTAGAATACAGAAGTTGATCAGCACAATGAAAGGATTGTTCTTTTTAAAACAAAACCATAATAGGATCGAGCCTAAATACAAAGAAAAGATAAACAAAAATATATTAAATTTAATATATGTTTAAAATAAATAAAAAACTAATGAACACCATAACACAACGTCGAACTTGTATTCCTCTACGTGCGGAGCCCACAGAAAGTCCTACAACAACGAACGTGAATGACCGTGAATGACGCTGCCTCAGGTTCCAGTAGATATGGAAAAATTCGACCCCAAATTTTCTACATCATCTTCAACAAATGGGATCAAATGTTTTACATTAAAAATATCGCCAATATTCATGTGCGGAGACAAACGTAACTGATACGCATTGTTGTTGATATTCCTGATGATCGCAAGAGGTCCAACCTTCGGTGACTTAAGCTAATTGTACGAATGGGGAGGGAATCGGTCTTTGGTTAGAATTGCCCAAACTCGATCTTCGACCTGAAACTAAACTTCCCTTCTATGACTATCAACAGATGCTTTGTACTCGATCGTAGCAGCTTTTAAGTTATCTCGTACCTGCCAGTGAATGGAACCAAACTCTTCAACCAAGTCACAAGCTCACCCATGAAAACGTGTTCTATCCGGAGCAATGTTCAAGTCGATTGGTCCTCGAAGAAGAACCCCATAAACAACACGGAAAAGACTAAACTAGGTACGACGATTCACAACATGATTATGAGCAAACTCAGTGTGGTAAAGAACTGAGTCCAACATACGAATGTTATCTCCCACCAAACAACACAACAAATCTCCCAATGGCCTGTTAGTTACCTCTATCTTACCATCTGTTTGAGGATGGTACACGAAACTCATATCCAAACTTGTACTCAACAATTTCAACAACGACCTCCAAAAGTAACGCAAATGTCAAGTGCCCATATTAGAAATATTCGATAACGGTAGACCATGAAGGTTGTAGATCTCTTGGAAAAACAAAACCGCTACCTGCACTGCATCAATAGTCTTTTTACAGGGGACAAAGTGGACCATTTTTGAAAAACGGTCAACAACAACAAAAATAGAATCGAACCGTTGTGCGTCCGCAACAACCCAAGCACGAATTATATGCTAACATCAGTCCAAAGTTGTTTACGTATTTGTAACGGAAGATATAATCCAACATTCGAGGCTTTACCTTTGCCCAACTCGACATATACCACAACGTACGATAAACTGTTTCACATCCCGGCGCAATGTAGGCCAGAAAGAAGAAGTCGCAACACGCTGAATTATACGGTCACGGCCTATGTGGCCCTCGCTGTCGAGCTCTCGAATTATTTAGAGCCAGAAGGCTATATTCAGGGACACAAAATTGCACACCTTTGAACGAATATTCATCAAGTAAGAAAAAGTCATCACTTAACTCACCTTTAGTGTCCTGTAATTTCGTCTAAAATACACATCCGAAGGATACAAATCAAGAAGCACAGAGAAACCAGGCACGAATACATGTAGAGTTGACAACAATGAATGATGTTTACTTAGCGCGTCTGCTATTTTATTCATAGCGCCAACTTTTTTTTAATCACAAAAGTGAATTGCTGCAAATATGGAAACCAAGAAGCATGTTTTGCAAAGACCTTATCTTGAAACCTAAGGTGCTTCAATGCATCATGGTCCGTAAAAAAGACGAACTCATGATGGATTAAGTAGTGATGCCAATGTTTAATCGCATGCACTACAACGTAGAATTCCACACTTAAGTATTTTATCGCCCCATTGCTCCTGCAATCTTTTCACGAAAAGGCCACCGCTCGCCCTGATTGGCTAAGGACCACCCAATTTTTTCCTTAGGAGCATCACACTGTAATTCAAAAGGCACATCAAAGTTAGGGAGAATGAGTATTAGAGCCGAATTCAATGGATTTTTAATGTCTTGAAAAGCAACCTAAACCTCCATGGGCCACACAAAAAGTGTTACCTTGATGCAATCAGTTATGGGTGCCACAACAGAGCTGAAATGTGCGATGAACTGATGATAAAACGAAGCCAAGCTATGAAAACTGATGACTTCAGTGATTGATTGCGACGTCGACCATGACTGAATTGCTGAAACTTTATGTGGATCAATTTTCACACCATTCTTTGAAATGATGTACCAAAGGAATGGCACTTCTGAGACTCTTATGACGCACTTGGGCGCAACCGCAAACAACTTATAACTTCTCAAAGTCAAGACGTCGCAAAGATGCTGAATGTGATTTGTTAGGGAAGAACTAAAAATTAGTATGTCATCAAAATAGACAATCATGAAGCGTCTAATAAATGGTTTCAGAACTTGGTTCATGCCACGCATAAACATACTAGGCACGTTTCTCAAGCCGAAAGACATTACAAGCCATTCAAAAAATTCTTCCCTTTTCTTAAAAGTTGTTTTCCACTCATCCCCAGGGCATAGATGAATCTTTGATGACAGCTACTTTTTAGATCCAACTTAGAGAAAAGAGAAGCATAATCACTATGATCTAATAAATCATCAAGACGCGATATTGAGAACCGACACCGGATGGTGATCTTGTTGATAGCTCTACTATCGATAAAATTCTCCATGACTTGTCCTTCTTAGGAATTAGTAATGCCAGGACAGCACACAGACTTAAACTCCCCTAGACATAGCCTTTGGACAATAGCTTTTTTACCTGCCTGCATAATTCATCATGTTCCGCTGGGCTCATGCGATAATGCGGCCTATTTTGTAACACAATGTTGGGTACCAGGTCAATGCAATGTTGTATATCGGGTAATGGCGGTAAACCAGTGGATAAATCAACGGGAAAAAATTCCTTAAACTCCTTCAGAAATGCAGTAAAATCATACGAAAGATGGCACGTTAGCTGTGAGGATATTGGTTTAAGCACTAACGGCCAAGCAATATCCGCGTCTTTGAAAGCTTCTCTAAAGCTTTCTTTGGAACTTAATAAATTCAAAGCTGCCTGTCATGGACTGATTCCTCGTGAATCCGTCCGTGCGGCCTTAGCATCTTTCCTTCTCGAACATATGCTATGTCAACCTTACTCCGAACGAATTTAGAGAGGGAAACAATCTTAGATAAAGAGAAAGGGTTTGAAAGAATATTTATTGCTTAAAGCCTGAATGAATAAAAATGAGGGATCTCACTCCATATTTATACAAAAGCACCTCCTTAATGGACGGTGGTGATTTAGTCGATCCAATGGTGGAGATTATTCAACTTCTACATGTTTTCCTTATGCAACTATTTCTATATCCTCACCAAATATTACCATATCTTGGTACTTCTATACTTTCATCCCAAGTATCTCTAGAAATTTCTAAACATTCTAGAAAATATCAATTAGAGTGAAGTATAAAATCGCCTAAGTGTTGGTGGGAGAAGCTCGTGTCTTCTGTGTACACTTCTTAATTGCACGNCCCCCCCCCCCCCCCCACAAAATTACATGACGTCTTCGTCACTGTGTACGTCTTGATATCCTCTTTGAATTGCCACAAGTCTTCCTCCGTTCCCAAATTGCCTCTTATTCCGATAATCGTTTCCACAGATAAGAAAACGGATTTGACGTGGAACTCCCTTTTTCCTCACTTTCTTTGGATGCCAACACTTCTTCAATCTTCTTATCATAGGGCTTGGTAACAACGAGTTATGCTGAAGTAGAAAAGCCCCAACTGTGGTCCTTGTTATCCTCATGATACAACTTGAGCATGCCCACATGGAAAACCGTATGAATCTTCTACGAGTCCGACAAAACTAGTAGGTATGATACATTACCAACCTTCGCCATTACTTCAAATACAACTATGTGGTCTATTGAAGCAGCCACATTGTGTCGCTAGGAACATGAATTTAAAGTCAGAGAACCGTTGATTTGAGTAGGCTCATAATAGGGAATGTTATAACCCTGGAAACTGGGGGTAGGTACCTCTTGGATGTATGACTTAGTTCCAACAGCTGTCCCTTGTACATTTGAATCATACCCTTTTGCAAACTTTGGAAGAGTTTGAATTGTTGGGGTAAGGACTTCACACAGACTTGATCCCCCATATAATATTTGGACCATCGCCCCTTTTCATCTGCCCATTTATTCATCCATTTTTGGGACATCTCCAAATAAGCCCGAGCGATCTGCACGTTCCCATTCTATAACATTATTAGACACCCCGAACTCCGCTCCTCAGATATCGGCATGGCTAAAGTGTGAGGAGTCAAAGGTTGTTGGCCCGTTGCTAACTCAAACAGACTCCTCCCTGTCAATTTACTTTGCTGCAAGTTGTAAGAGAACTGAGCAACATCCAGCAACTTCACCCAATCTTGTTGGTTAGCACTTACAAAGTGTCAAAGGTAACAATCAAATAGGGCGTTCATCCTTTCCGCCTATCCATTGGTCTATGGGTGAAATCTTGTAGAGATGTTAAGTTTTGTATCTAGCATCTTGAACAACTAAATCTACAACTTCCCAATAAATTGAGGGTCTCAGTCACTCACAATGTTCCGCGCTAGCCCCCAAATTTTCAACGCATTCTTGAAGAATGTCCTAGCTTTTTTCTCTGCACTACAATCTCGAGAACAAGCTATTAACTTCCCATACTTGGAGAATCGATCCACAATCACCAACACCGAGGCAAACCTTTCGGACTTGGGTAAGACACTAATGAAATCTAGTGACATCGATTCCCAAGATCGCTATGAAATTGGGAGTTGCTCCAGCAAGCCCGCGGATGACATGTTCTCTGTCTTATCTTGTTGGAAAACTAGTCAAGTCTTCACAAACAATTCCATGGTATCCCTCATCTGTGGCCAATAGTACGTTGCTTCGACTAACGCCAGCGTCCTCTTCTGACCCAAATGTCCATTCCATCGGTTGTCATGGCATTCGTGGACAATGTTTCGCCAGAGGCTCTCCCATTTCAGTACGTATATCCTTCGTTCTTTAGTGTAGAGTAGCTCCTCTTCTATCCAAAACTGATGGGTCTTTTCCTCTTTAGCTAGTCTTATCAACTCCCTCGCAACTACATCACGATCAAGCCCTTCTCGAATTTGTGCCATAATCCTTCCATCGACTTGACTTATGGCTGCTAACTTCGCCATTCTACTCAGTGCATCTGCTACAATGTTAGCCTTTCCTGGCTTATACTCCAAGGTTTCATCGAACTCAGCTAAGAAGTCTTGCCACCGAGCTTGGTTTGGGGATAGCTTCTTTTGTGTCTGGAAGTAACTGGTAGCCACATTGTCCATCTTGATCGTAAAATGTGAACCTAGGAATAATGCCCGCAAGCAATGAACCACTGCCGTCATCTCCTTTTCTTGCATGATGTATCACTCTCCATCTCGTTAAGCTTCTGGGAATCGAGTGCAAATAGATTTCCCTCTTCCATGAGTAACCCCTCAATCACAAAATTTGAAGCAACCATGTGTATATAAAACGGTAAGATAAAATTGAGTAAAGCAAGGACCGATTCATGGCTTAACTCTCTCTTCATCTGCTCGAACTCTGATCAGCATTGCTCCGAGCATGCCCACGACTTCCCCCTTCTTTAGGAAGTCTATCAATGGGGCTGCCCTCTTCGAATATCCCTCAATGAACCGACGATAGTAGTTCACGAGGCGAAGGAAAGACCGCAACTCAGTCAACTTGGTTGGTGCTTCCCATTCTGTGATAGCTACTACCTTCATGTCATCCATTCTGAGTTTCCAATGCCCAATGACATGACCGAAAAACTGAACTTCTTCGGTGGCAAATGTCCTCTTCTCCCTCTTTACTAACAACTCATTATCACAGAGAGCTTGAAAAACCATCTTCAAGTCCTCCACATGTTCCTCCATTGAATTACTATAGATGCCTATGTCATCCAAGTAAGCCACAACAAATATGTCCAAGTATACTTGTAAGATCTGGTTCATCAAGGTTAAAAACATGGCAGGAGCGTTTGTGATGCCGAAAGGCATGACAAACCACTCAAACGATCCACACCGCGTGATGCATGATGTTTTTGGCTCATCCCCTTCTGAAATCCAGACTTGATAATATCCCTTATGCAAGTCCATCTTCGTGTATACCTTGGCTCCCCAAGCTTTTCAAACAAATCAACGATCAAAGGAATATGACATCGGTTTTTTATAGTCACCTTCTTTTGGAAAAGTATCGGTGCCCCATAAGGTGCCTTAGAAAGTCTTAACTTTCCCATCCCTAAGAGCTCATCGAGCTCCTTCCTCAACTCTTCTAACTCTGATGGGATCATCCGATAAGGTTTCATCGCTGGCGGTTTCGCTCCCAGCTCCAACATATTTCGGTGATCCAGCTCCTTCCTGGATAGTAAATTGTCGAGTAATTGTGTCAACATCACGTCCCTATTCTCCTCAAAGGACCACCTCGATGGTCAAAGGGATGACTCTGACAACCTTCATTCCTTTCTCCATCTTCATCACCGTTAAATATGTAGGTTCGCCCTTCTTCACTCCCTTAGCGAGTTGCATAGCCGACAGATGTTGAGTCTCTTGGGTCTTCCCTTCTAGAGTAGGAGTCATGCATGGTGAACCATTTTCCATGATGCACACCGAGCTAAGTGCATGTATAGGTATCGCCATCACCTGCCTCGTGAAATCCATCCCCAAGACCACCTTAAAGTCATCCATAGGTGTGACTAAGAAGATCACTAGTTATCTTCAGCCATAGACCACCATCCTTCTTTGTCCATTTCACCTCAAGTCTCACGACTTCATCTTCATCCATGAAGTTATGAGTGACTCCCGTACCCACCATCACTCGAGTCAAACTCAATTATTCGAGCTTCCACATACATGAGCCCCTTTCTCGCTAGTATAGATATCAGGCTAGACTTCAAGGCGTTCAACAACTGCAACGACCCCATCATGGTCGAGTCCTTCTCCTGAGATTCAACATCGTGTTGCTCTAGAATCACAAAGAGTAATCCCAACTTTAGGCACTCCTTAATCGGGTGTGGCCCCTTACACACAAAGCATCCATTCGTAAGCATCCACCCTAGGTACGAATGGATTCTTCTCCCGTTCATTATCCTCCATATTGTATTCTTCTCATATCCTCTTGAGTTTTTGGGTCGGCCGAAATCCCGCCTCCCTCCCCCACCCTTGATCACAATCTTCTCCCTCTTCTTGAATGATTCGGATGGACCTTGTGAGCTAAAATCCGTTAGGTATTCGACCACCGAAACGGTTTCATTGACTCTCTTGACTCATCTTCTCTAAAACCCTTATAGAAACCAGCCTTGGATTCCGTCGGTGAAGTAAAACAAATGATCCTCTTTGGACATGTTAGGAATCTACAACTTTAGATTTGTGAATTCATTCACATAGTTGATGTGTACATAATTTAACAAATGTTTAACATCATTTAGTATGTGTTTTAATAGCATTTAGGGTGTATATATATTTCATTTAAGTGATAGAATTCATATAGTTTCTAAGTTGAGTTTAGTTTATGATTATTCGCATTTTGCATGCATTTTTTCCTTTTGTAGGGAATGGATCTTGACAAAAAAAAACAGGACTCTGGAACTTGATTCTTGGTGGAAATGAAGTGAACAACAAGCATTAATCAAGGAAAAATGAAGAAGATTCAAAGGAAGCAAAAGGAAATGAAGAATGATCAAAATGGAGCCAAATATGTGTGTGGAGCCATGGAGGTTGGATGTCGATTCAAAGGTTTATGAAGAGAAGAAAAGAAGAGAAGAATCATTTGGAATCAACATATGGTAGGCTTTGCAAAGAGGAAGTATATGCAAATAATACACCATTCTGACGACAATTGAAAATGCAAGAAGAAGAAGATGCCAATGCAAACTCATATTTACATGAAATGTTTCATAGATGATGTGCTAATCTTACATGTAGATATGATTGTATGAAAATAAAAACACATATGAGTAAATCGTATAATCGGATTGAATGATCTTCAATAGAGACGGTGTCAACTTGGTTTCAAATCACAATGGATTTCTTGGCTAATCTGGTGTGTTTTGATCAGTGTCATATCAAGTATATTAATTAATGGAGTACCAACGAGGGTGAGGATTGGCTCAGGATAGTCGCCAATATCACATAGGTTGTTTGCTGATGAAAATCTTTTCTTTGTAATGCACATGAGACATAATGTCGATCAATCTTGGAGATCTTAAGATGATACGAGACGACATTAGGAAAAGTGATTCATTTTTTTAAATCATCGGTCCTTTTTGGTAAAATTTTCTGAATAAACAAAGAAAATATGAAAAATGTTGTGGTATTGTGAAATTAGGAGGTATGAAGGATTATTTTTGAACTACAGAGAGTTTAGTTGGATCGAATAGTAAAATATTCAATTATATCAAGAAATGATTACATAACCGGATAAATGGACGAATATCCATGCTTTTATCGAAAGGGGAAATGATATTCTGATTTGATAAATAACACTAGCCCTACTTACTTATGTTACGCTTGAAGCTCCCCAAAAGTTAACTGTAAAATTAACTAGCACGATTTCAAAATTCTGGTGAAGTTTTAATAGATGTAACTGCAGTTTCCCTTGGATTGCATGAGAAAAATTTGTACCATAAAGAAAGAGTGGTATTTGGGTTTTAAGTTGTTTTAATAATTTTACCTTAGCTTTACTTGCTATGAAATTTTGCATATTGTATTAGTTTCCCAATTCCTTGGTTGCAAGGGTTGTGATACTATGTAGGCATTATGGTTGGGCGAAGGAAACTGTAACTTATGTTTTATTTGAATGTGCCACACCATTAGAAGTGTGAGATTTTCCACCAGCCCCTGCAGTGAGATTGTTTTTGCCTACAATGTCAGTCTACACGAATTTAGATTACATTTTCTGGGGAAATCCATCAAGGGAAAGTTAAAGTGAAAATCAAAGTCGTCTACCCACATATATTGTGGTTTATTTTGGAACAACGAAATCAAAAAGTGTTTCAAGGAATAGAACTTGAACCAGGTATATATTTAATCATGCAATAAGTGAATTCTTGTCGTGGAAGAAAGCACAAAAAATTCCAACTGAAGATCAGCGTGGAATGTTAGTATAAATTAGTGATAGTTAAAGACTCATTGTTAGGTAGATAGTTCTTGGAAAATTGTAGAGTCAATGGCATAGATTAGATGGATTTGTGTAACTTTCGAAGGAAGGACGATAATTCTTGGGGCGAAGCGTCAGAGACTCTACCTATTACCACCGTGTACATAGATGGAAGCATTGCTGTGAGAGATGAAGGAATTTCACAGGAGAAGGGTAGATTATCTAGATATTGGTACGGATTACGCGCAACTTATCACCATAATTTGGACACTTGAAGAACAACCCTCTTCTAAAACTTCATTGATGATTTATCCACTTTTCGAGACTTATTCCCATAATTTCTCTTATTTTGAACTCAGAAGCAGTTAGTTTAGTGCAAGCTTCCAAATCTTTCCTTCAAACATTCTCATCAGCAAACAATAGATGTGATTAGTTTTATAGACATTTACCCTCCATATTGGTGAACCAATCATGAGATTTTTTTTAGTTTCAATAGTTGGTTGATAAAAAACCTATTATTAGTGGTCTCAAATGATAAATAAACAACAATATAACGGATAGATGATAATATTATATAAAGCAAATAATTTTAATTTATAAAATTACAGATGATTATTAATTATGTTTATTTTTGTGAAAAGGCTGCCTAGAACCTGTCTAAGCACCTTTTTAAACCGTATAATTTTCGCTTTGACGTTGTTAACCGTCTGAATATGTTAAACTATTTATAACATGATAACATTACATTGAAATACCCAGCCAGTGGCGGAGCTAGGTTAGTGGATGTGGGTGCAATTGCACCACTAAAATACAGATAATTATTTTTTTACACTAAACAAACTTGCTAAAGTGGCAAAATGATACTAATTGCACTCATTAATTTTATAAAGTCATGGGTTCAATTCATTCTAATTACAACTTCGCACTCACTCAAATGTTGGACTAGATCCGCCACTGCACCCAGCCACCACGTAATGTTAATGTCTCCTTTAAGCGTCCGTTAGGCTGCATTTTAGGCATTGAAAATCATGAAATACTTTAGTTTTGTGGCATATAATGCAATGATTATTATATTTTTCCACTATGTTTTAAAAAATGACACCCGCCCTCATTTTTTTGCACTATAATCTGAAACATCTTTATAGAAGAATTTTTTTCCAATTACTACACCAAAATATATTTTTCTAACTTTTCAAAAGAATTATATATAACTAAACTAATATTTATATGATACAAATGTAGGATATATAATAATTAAAATTTAATAACTTGTATATAATGATATATATATTTAACAAAAATATATTAAATTGTAGAAATTATTAGGTAAATCTAAACTGATCAAATTTGGTCGAGAAATCTAAGAAACATATTCAATAATAAAACTAAATGATTTAAAATAAATTTTAAATTTTGTATACTTTAGATAGACGAATCTTAAATAGATTTTTCAACATTTATATGCTTTAAATTTAATTTAACTTCTGGATAAAAAAATGTCTTTAGTTTTAATTTATTTTTTCTCTTACTTATTTTATTGGAAAATGTTTTGAATGTAAATGATATTTAACTTATCTTTAATTTTTAAAGTTTCATAATTATGATTTAGATATTTTACATTAAATGAAAATAACAAAAATCATTACAAAAATTAAATTTGAAAAAGGAAAACTTTTTTTAAAAAGTTAATACAGAGATGGTGATAGAGATGGCGACGAGATCTAGGGTTTTGTGATGAGGATGGATCGATGGTTCGGGGGTTTCGTGCTCGGTCTCGCTAAGGGTTCGAAGGATGGTTGGGAGGTTGTTAGTTTATCCTCTCTGGCTACGGTGCCTTTGGTTAATTTTTGGAAACAATCTCAGGAGGGTTCTTTAAGTTGGGGTCGAAGACGCTCTCGGGCTGTTGAGTTAGGTGCCGCTACTATGGTCTGGTGGAGGAGATGCCAGGAAGGGTGGGTCGAGGATCTCAGTGATGGAAGAGTTGGCAGAGCAGACGAGGCGATTCATCATGGGTTCTTATCGACAGGATGGGTCTGTGGGGTTTGGATCGAGGAGTTGAGGCAATATCTCAGGAAGGGTGCCAAGAAGATGAAGGTTTCTCGGATCTATGGCTTACGAGAAGAGGGGATTAAGCTGATATGGATCTTTATTTATGAACAGGAAGCAAGGTTTACATGGGTGAGTGGAGATGCAGATGAGGGCAATGGCGACAATTTCTCACTGATGAGATCGGATCGATGGCTTGAGATGGCGGTTATCTCATACAACGGTTGGGGAGTAGAACCAAAGGTTTGGGCTGAACGAATCTTTAAGGATTCTTTGGTTTTGGGTAATGGATCTAACGAGTTATTTAGAAGGGTTCGATGGTTGTTTCAAAGATTCGAAGGAAAGGTTCAGATTGGGGCTAGAGGGTCACGGTGGATTGATAAGAGAGCAAAGGTTGGTAACGGCGAAGGCGGTAGCCT
>OVAN01014433.1:0-12044 GCA_900406275.1 Anastatica hierochuntica | reverse complement strand
AGAGTTGTTGTTAAGTGTGTGGGTCCGGCTAAGCATACGTGGCAAAGAGATAGGGCTTTTGTAAAACAATGATGTGGCAGGCTGAGGGTGTATAGTTTTCCCCTTTAAATTAGTTAGATAGATTATTATTGGCTTAAGATTGTATTCTCTTTAACCTAATCAATAAAGATATTGATTCTACATTTTGAATCTTACTAGGACTATGCCCGCGCTACGCGCGGGTTTGTGTTGTATATTTTGGTTTGGATATATTGTGTTATGTTGTTGACTATTCTTGTGACTATTATAGTTATATAAAGAGGTTAGACGATTATTGATTCATTTTGTGAAATTTTTTATGATTTGTTTTTTATTTGGGGTGTTGTAGTTGGGGTCACTTAAGATTTAAATTGGGATAATGTAAAAATACCTTATATGAATGAAAAAAATAAAAGCAGAAATCACAATAACATATACATTAATATGATAGTGGTATCATGCATATGCGCTAACAAAAAAAAGCAATTAAACTTAAGTCAAAATACAATCCAATCCCAAATACCAACTCAACCACACAAATTGCTACCTATCCATATATACATAAATCTTTCTACTAATTATTCGATAAGGTTTTATCTATTTACATATTATTTATCAATTGGTGTACCTATCAAATAATCGGAATCAAATTCAAGCCGTGCCATAATATATTAATCCAACATTAAATGTGTGATTGATAGACCGGGAAGCGCTATTGTGCCCTTCATGATTAAACTATTTAAGTTAGCATGAAATATTAAGTGAGTTGTTTACATGACGTTACTTAACATCACAGTGATCAAAGTATCATTACGTAAATATATGTAGTAAGTGGAAAACGTAGATATCAGTCATGAAACCAAAGATAACTTTTCAGAGTTAAGTTTCTAGTGTCTAACAGAACCCCATCCACAGTAAGGGATGTTTCGCCGATAATATTTGTAGCAACAATAAACCTCCGGCAGTTTGGAGGAGCCGGACTAAATACAGTAACCTGCATGATTGGTGAAAGCCAAGACATATTACCGAAAATATTTAGATCACCAAGAGTTTTGAAACAAATTACTGAGAACACATGAGCATAACAAAATTTTACGAATTTTTCGCCTGAGATTCCTGAAATCATTGCATGCATTTCAGGTGGCAATGAACAGTGAAGAGGGTAAATAATTGCATCTATACATGGTAAGAGGTGAAACTTACTTAGCAGGAGCGTTAAAAATTACTATACATGTTCGAAACCTAGTAAAAACAGCATGTGTTACCATCATAGTTGTAGTAGGTCCTTACCATGGTTGTCTAAGCTTTTGCCCTCCCTCCATGCTTTACCAAGAGAGTACAAATATCAACATTCGGTCAACTTTGTTTGTTGTAACTGCACTTAATCAAGCGAAGAAATGGATGTAAGAGTATGTGAAGTATATTATAAACAAATACCATAACCCAGAAGGACATTTACCTTAATGAATTACTTCAAGAACCTATGTTCATCAAGAGATTTTTCACTTGCATAAAATAGCATATGTTCAGACAACCAAAACAATCAGCAAAAATGTTTCATATAAACATATGACATTCTCCAAGAAGGGACATAATGAAGTGAACACATAATTGAGACAGTAATTTAGCTATTGATTGAAGATATCCAAATAATTATACAATTAGAAAATCTGAGAAGTTAGAAATCAAGTCGAGGGATGAGAACCCGCATATTGAGGGATGTTGTGGATGAATAATGGAGGAGCATAAGAGAAACAGCTGGAGTTAAATCTGTGCTTTATGTCGCGAAGAAGTTTTCATCCATGTCGCGATCGATCTTGGCTATGAATTGCTTTTATCCTTTTAGGGATTGTTTTCTTAATATGATTCGGCTTGTATTCAATATAAGAAGAGAGAAAGGAGACGAACAGCCGAATACGTTTGAAGGTAGGCAAGAAATCAAATTCTGCCAGAGACGAACATATTAGGTTGTAGTTTTGTTGTATATGAAATATGGCCGATGTGGCAGTTGTAGAAGACTTCTTGGAAATCTGACGTGGGTGGCTTTAGGAGGTTCAGTTATCTACATCGTTGGTTTTTCTGTCGTTATATATGGCCCCTTTCAATATATATTTATCGATTTTGCAATACAATCAAATCTCATGATTTAATTTTTGGTTGCTTTTGACTAAAAAATTGTCTACCTGTCAACATTTTTGAACTTGTGAGTTTAATAAAATTTTAAGTCTTTAAAAATTTAGAAAGTTTTTTCGAAGGATTTGGAATATTTGAATGCACACCAATAATTACACAATTAATCTTCATAACTACCATTTTAATTTTGAAAATCTCTTACATCATATTAAAACGTGGTGTTTTGTAACCTTTACTATTATTCATCATCGCTTTTGCTTTTCACATGCTTGCTGCCATAACAAAATATGAAAGTACACACCAATAATGAACTTTTAGATAAAAGTGCATACAATCTTACAACCTTCTAGATAATACCTCAATGATGTGATAGAATCTGTTGAGAACAATGGCTTTATGAAATAAATAAGCTTTTTATAGTTTGTTACGCGCAGGTTTATGTGATAAAATATTTGTTGTTTTACTCAATTTTGTATTTCAAATTTCCTGAAATTTGATGTTAATGCGTCTAACCTTCTTTTGAATAATGTATATTAGTTGTAACAGCGTTACATTATCTTTAATTTAATTTAATTTAAAGTTTGCTAAATTGTCCAAGAAAACAACTTCTGGTAACGGCGGATCCTTGTTGGGCGCATATCTTCTTCTCTTCAAATATGTTGTAAGGATTATGTGTTCCAAGTTCGAGGTTCTCCCTTTCACTATCTGTAAATGGTAGTGAATGCTGCTTAGTTTCAGATATAGGAGATGTTCGTTTTGGTGTTTTTTGAGCATGTAGTGTTTTTTTCTACCTCACGTTATGAAGCAAATCTTGATCCTCTTCTCCTAAGCATCCTGCATTGTCTGTGATTTTATTTGTTTTCATTAATGTACCTTATATTGAATTATATAGAACAATTTACCTGATTTTGTTGGTAGTCCGTTATAATTTTTTTGTAGACGATATTCCGCACGGTCTCTTCTGGTTCTTATGTATTTTAATTTTAGAATATTTATAATTTTGAATTTGAATTTTGGAATATTCTTATGCGATAAATCTTATGTGTTTTAATATTATATGACAAAAGGTAATATGATTTTTTTCCCAAAAAATAGGAATGTAACTTATATGGATAAAAGATAATCTAACAAAGAACAACTCAGAAATCATGTATTACCTTATCATACGTAATAAAATTAAAACACATAAATGACCAAAATGTCAACTAAAATGTAATAATGGTGATTAAGAATATGTCAACTATTGTACTCGAAAACAAATTTGTTATTTTAGTTTATTATGATGTGGTATTAGTGAACGTTGATTTTAAATTTAATTTTGTGTGTATATATTACAACCATAAATGGAAATGTCATGGAGAAGAAAATTATTCCATTTAGTTTGATACTCTATCAAACGAAGTACAAAAATTTCACATGGAAGAGCTATATATTACCTTTTGCAAATTGTGTTTTCTGCAGAAGATAATAATCACGACATACTACAAAGAGATAAAGAAAGGAAAAAAATCCAAAAGAATTTAAAATTAAAAGCTTTGGTGATCACGTCCATCTCACAAGTATACACAACAGACAAAAGAAATGAGTATTACTCTTTTTTTTTAATCTTTGTCCAAATAAAACCAAACCTGATCCCACTATCATCTTCAAGATGATGTTTTTCAAACTACTGCTTATATTCCAGATTAAAACCGAGTGTCTCACGGTAGATAAGCTTCTTCATTTGCTCCTCTTAGAGAACGTGTTAGTGTACATTGAAATCGAAAGGTACCGTGCACTCCGGCTCATCGCTTATGTCGTGCATCGAATTCAGGTATGGATGGGTCAGCACGTCTAAAACTGAATCAAGAATCACAAATATGTTAGAACTTACTTATCAAGAAGTCCTTATTCCTTTATTAAGGATGCATCTCTTTTCTGGGTTTAGCCGCACAAGAACGTCATGTTTTCTTGCAGATCAAATGGCATTATAGTTTGGGGACTGACCTACGATTCTCCGTCTAGGATCAAATGTTAGCATCCTCTCAATAAGATTTATCGTCAGAGGATGCACAATAGGGAACATATCAGTGAGGGATTGGTGAGGATACGGTGGAAGTTGTTGTATGTATCGCTTGGCGTTTTCGTTCAAGAACTCAAGCTCTTCTTCTGATGGATTCCTATGAGCTGCAAGAAAAAATTACCCCAATATGTTTCTTTTACCATGGCAATTTTGAATCCTTTTTCTTCGAATTGAGTGAATTAGAAAGGTTACTAATTACTTCCATGAGCAATCGAAGCTGATGAAAATGATCTCGGCCAGGAAAGAGTGGCATACGGTCCATTAACTCCATGAAAATACAACCAACAAACCAAACACTGATACCTACAGTATAATCAGAAGAGTGTTAAAGCACCTTTGGTGCACATAGTTTAATGATTGGCAGGATTACTTTAGCAGCATGTGAAACTGCATCTTTCTTCGTTATAGAAAATCTAGACAACATGAGTCAATCAAAGAAGCATATTAGACTTCCCACATCCCTTTCCCACATCCATTTTAGTTTTGTGCATGAGAATCTTAAGAATGTGAAGAACCAATATTAGTAAACAATCTTCCAGCCTTGGAGAGTTGCAACTTCATATGACAGTTCATGATAACCTCCTATGTGATTCTGCAAACATCAAATAAATAAACATGTTCCAAACCGAATAGGCCATGCGGGAGAAATCAATGTTCTTCTTCGGGTTCAATGGTGACGAATTGCTTAATGATTCCCTTCTCCGTCTCTATTCTTTTCGATTCATCACCTGTAAAACAGGACGAAAAAGCTGAAATCTTTTTTAACGCTTTTTGTAACATATGCTATGTGGAGAAAGAGAAGACGATATGTTCTTGTTTCACCTTTAGGAAGCTAGGTTCCTCTTGTAGAGTCACTTCGTTTTCTGCTACCGAAAGCCCATGATTCCATTACAAAGAACATTTGTGGTCATTCCATCGATTGATTTAGTAATTATTTTGCAACAACTGAAGGTCGATTTCTACTATCAGATCTTACAGCTCGAGATTTTTAATTCTCAAATCCCTCGTGCTAGATGCTGCGATGGTTTACTTGAACCTCCGTTACTTGAATAAGATCGAAGGAGTTAAGGGAAACAAAACCATTTCCTCTGCTCACAAAACATAAATCAAGTAAGCATCTGTTTGGCTTTATTTGGGAAACCAAATGGTTTTCTTTTGGCTCATCTATAGAAGTAAGAAGTTGAATACCTTATTAGATTTTGGGTTTTGAGAATCATTGTGGTTGTTTTGATCGGTGTTTTGGTTTCTCTGAGGTGAAACAAAACTGTTAGGGCTTGCACCGGATGCTTTCTTGGCCTGACTAAAAAGTACTGAATCGAAATTCAAACGAAAGAATTGAACCTGTTCACCGGTAACACTTGATGCCCCATAGCCAAAGGTCATGTTTTGATCAATCTGTGGAATGGATTCCATTTGATTGAGTTCTGAGATCGAGTAGAGAGAGAAGGGAGAGATGATGAGCTATGGAAAACTGATCAGAGAGAATCACGTGAGAAGACGATATTAATCGTCTATGGAGATGATCATAAGATGATCTCACCGATCTAATGCCCATTTAGGTCTGAAACGGAGGGAGACGAAGTGGCAGACTCAGGAAGAATTAATAGGTATGACAGAGATCATGTTTCGTGTTGGGCTTGAAAGGAAAGTGGCCCAATAACAATCGTTGCAGGGAGAGGACAATATTCTCGCGAAAGGAGAGGGCGTCATTGTGACGTGTCATCTCGAGAGACAAAGAAAAGAGTTGCTTACGTAGACAATCTTAGAGGCTTCAATCTTGTCCTTTTAATTAGTTAGATACTCTTCCGTATTCGCTTCAACGAACCATCAAAAAAATTTTAAACATATGCAAAATATTATAAGAAAATACTATTAAAACTTCTAACTTTGACCATTAGACGAATACTTTTAAATAACATATAACAACAAATAGAGATATATCTTCACAAGAGTTTTGACATTTGATTAATTAATAAAGCATCAGATAAAATAAACACGAAAGATTTTCTAACTTATCTCCATATTCCTTTTTTTTTCTTTTCTTGTAATAAAAGAAAAAAAAATGTTTTATATTTGGTTGCGAAATGACCTTATCGTCCTTTGGGATTTACAATTTGAGAGAATATGCCGCTGCTATCCTCCGAAGACAGATCACTTGTATCGTGTTCTCCACCACCACCGATGTTAACCTCCATGCCTCCTCCTCTTCCGCCGTCTAAATCCTCAGATCCACCGCCATGACTCGGCGTTTGCTGACGTGATCCATCAGCAGTTTCCTGTAACTGAAGCGCGAATTCAAGGTTCCACAAAACATCACCCATCGTTGGCCGTTCTAATCCACTCTCCGAGAGACATTTCGCAGCCGTATCTGCGAATTTCATCAAACACTCCAAATCGATCTTCCCTTTCAGATAAGGATCAACAATATCTTCTAAAGTCCCTTTTCGTTTGCAATTCATCGCCCAATCTCCAAGACTGACTTGCTCCTTAGGCAAGCTAGGGTTTAAAGCCGGCCTAGCGCATAAGATTTCGAATAAAACAACGCCGAACGAGTAAACATCTGATTTCTCAGTCAATTGTTGTCTTCTGAAATACTCTGGATCTAAGTAACCGAAACTTCCTTTAACCACCGTCGTCACATGACCTCCTCCATTCATATTTGGTCCTGTTTTCGATAATCCGAAATCGGAAACTTTCGCTACCCAATTCTCATCTAGCAAGATGTTTGTCGTCTTCACGTCGCGGTGTATGATCGTGTACTTAGCACCTGTGTGAAGGTAATGTAACCCTCTCGCTGCTCCAATGGCGATCTCTAGTCTTTGTTTCCAACTTAGTTGAGGTCTTTTCGTGTTGTAAAGATGTTCTCTTAGTGTTCCAAGGGACATGTAATCGTATATTAGACACATTTCTCCTCCGTCGTCGCAGTATCCTATCAATGACACTAAATGTTTGTGTCTTAATCTCGAGAGAAGTTCGATTTCCGTCTCGAATTCGTTTAGGCCTTGCTCTGAATTCGGGTTTGATTTCTTGATTGCTACTTTTGTGTTTCCATCGATAACTCCTTTGTAGACTTTACCAAATCCTCCTACTCCAATTACGTTCGACTCATCGAAGTTTTGAGTCCCGTTTTTGATTTCAGACAATGAGAATCTACGGCATAAACCCGCTGCTAGATTCAATAGATGGCTTCCGTTGTTGCTCTTACCCGATATAGTTGATTTTGTTGCAGATGTGTGGGAGTTTCCGTATATAGGAAGCCAACTCGATGTGTGAGAATCGCTTCCCGGAAATTTCTTTTTCCTCTGATACATTGCGAAACACACTGCGCAGATTATAACCGCTGTAATTCCTCCAACGGATCCAATGATGAAAGCTGTGACTCTTTTGTCACTACGGAATTCCTTTTTAACATCTTTATTAGCTTGCATTGGCGACGGCTTCGGGTTTAGACCTGCAAGGTTTTTCATTGTGTCCATCTTGAAAATCTCTAGCCCATTGAGCTGCACATCGAGATATTCCGGTTTTGCAAATGTTGATGGAGTCATCTGAAGCGAAATCTCCTCGCCTCCTCCTCCCCCGTTGTTGGCATCAACATATATCGCATAATCTTTATACGTAGGGATACCTTTCCCTCCTGACCATCCAATTATATCTGCACCATTTGAATCCGCCTGCGCGGTTCTGTTGTTGATGTAGATGTTGAAAACCTTCTGGTTGATTTTCGAAAGCTGGAATTCACAGAAGTGGAGTCTCATGATGTATGTGAAATTTGTGTCGATTTGAAACATCCATGTGAGATTTGATTTGATGTTGATATCTGGAGTTGGTCCCTGTGATCGAGCTGTTTTGTAGACATCGGCTGGGGCAGTAGAAACCGGCATTTTCTTGTAATCAATCCTGAAATTGTTACTTGCTTGATAAGTAACGCCGAGACCTGCGCTGAAAATGTAAGGCGCATCGTTGTACCAAGTTCTGGTTAATCCACCAGAGTCTTGGCTTCCGGTAATATCCTGACCACCGACATTAAGCCTAAACATTGTCTGCAGATTTGCAGCCTTGACATCCGCTGATTGGTCGGTGAATCCAACAAGAGCAGCTGAATCAAACAGTTCCGGCATCTCAACGACCTCGATACCATTTATGAAGGCAAAAGCGTTCGGGTGTTTATCCGAAGGAGTAAACACGATGCTCAAAACATCTTTTCCGGATGGTGCAAGGGAATATTCTCTAACGAGGTAAGCTTGTGTCAAAGCTTGACATGTGATGGCTGCACTAAAATTGCTTAAAAGGGTAACATCGTTAGCTGCCACGGAGAAATAAGAATCGGTAATGTTGAGTCCTGTGTATGCTGATGGATAAAAATGTAACCGGAGAAAATGCCTTTTGTCTCCTTGAATTGGGATTTCATAAGTTGCAGGAGCTGTAAAGATTCTTGCAGTCATGTAAGGAACCGTCGAGAGAAGGGAAGGATCTTGATAAGTAGCTGACGCGTGAACGGTGTTTGCTGTTTTCAAGAATTTGGTGTCGGGCTCCCATTTTTTCTTGTCTGAATCAACAGCTGGTGCTGATGCTCCACAGCTCAAAGTGAAATCTTGGTCGTTAGATTGAGATAGAGAAACCAGAAGAACAGAGAAGAAACAGAGTATGAAAAACAAAATCCGAGCTTTCTCGTTCATGGCTGAAACATAAACGAAAGCGTATGTTTAATTTTTTCCAATGAAAGAAGTTTAAGAAGAAAAGCTTGCGTTTGTTTCTAGGCCTTTACCTCAAGCACCAGCAGAGAAAACTGGAGGCTTGTTTCTTCTCTTCTCTGCAACCTAACGATGTCTGATCAAAGCCATGGAAACGAAAGCAACAACCTCAAAACAAGACAAAACAAAAGTTTCTGTTGTGTTTTTTCCCTCTGCAATGGAGATTATTGGTGTTTTCTCATTTTTCGGTGTTAGTGTCGGAAAGAGAAACAGAAAGTAGTTGGAAAATCTATGGATGAGAGGATTAAACGAAGAAAAGCTATGTTTAGTATTTTGTTAGAAGAGGTAAAAAAAATTTTTAAAAAATTTAAGTTTTCGAAATAAAAATTGATGACTTTAGTCTTTTTCATTTCAAGACGAACATGTTATATCAAAGCATATAGTAGAATTCTGACATTTGACATTATCCTTAAAATAGGAAATAAATAGGTTTTGGTCAATTCATATACTTCTAGATAATGATAATGCTGAAAGTGTTTTTTTTTGTTGAAACTTGTTTTCTTTTAGGGAGTCAAGAATCTAAACAAAGAAAGTTTCCTAAACTTATGGGATGAGTTTTTGGTATCAAACTTAAACAATGGAGGAAAATAGTTTGACCCTCCATTGCTTAAATCAATGTTGAAAACTATTTTTTTTTTTTAAGATCCACTATTAAATCTCCTTGAGTCTCTTTCTTGAGAGAGTTTACGAGGTCGGGTTGGCAAAAAATTTTAAGGTAGAAACAAGGCGTATATATAAAAGATTTTCTGATCAACCTGACCCATAGAAGCTTCTTTGTTGGCCGCGTAAATTGGTGTCGCACGCGGCCAGCAGATGAAGAATATACATTTAGGCCTAGTAGCAAAGCCAAAGCTTTGATATTAAAACAAAAATCGTCGACGAAAAAACCCTAACTTGCTCCTCAAGGTATCTTTTTCCCAATTATAATAAGCTCAAAATATCTGACTTGCATTGCAAGCCACTTCTTTAAAAGTGATTAAAAATGGTGAGGAGAAGAGAAGGCCTCACCTTACCAATCTCATCTTCGACACCATCGCTTCCCAGGCCACTACCTGATGTTAGAACAGCGGCGCCATTAGCCTCACATACACCGAAGCAGCGGTTATCAAAGCAATTATCAATGCGTGAGACACCGCGAGATGTTGCTTGGGAGAAAAGGCGTCGTCAGATGTTAAAAATTCAAGAGAAGAAGCACAAAAGCGTCTCGGAAAGTGATTGTGATCCGGCAGATCTAACCGATGAAGACTTAAGGGAGCTCAAAGGTTCGATTGAGTTAGGATTTGGTTTCAAGGAAGAAGCGGGACAGAAGCTATGCAATACATTACCAGCATTAGATCTTTACTTTGCTGTGAATAGGCAGCTTTCGCCTCTCGCTTCGCCTAGTAGCAGTCGTAGCAGCAATGGTGGAGATGGCTCTTTGTCTTCTATTTCTGCTTCCTCTAGCAGCATACCTTGTAGTCCCAAAACCGACTCGGATTCATTAAAGATCTTATCCCTAGGTAAAAGCAAACATTCTTTATTTTTTTGACACGGGTGGATCGACAAAGTCCGATCCATAGCCAAATTTTACGACGCGGGACATCGCGACTTGGTGGAATCGAACTCCAGACGCATGTTGTATATGCTTTGGATTAGTATAGTCAATATTACATAACTAATCACTGTAAGTTTGAGTTGTGCAGGAGATAATCCTCAACAGGTGAAACAAAGATTAAGGCATTGGGCACAAGCTGTTGCATGTTCTGTGATGCAATCTCACTGATGAGTGTATATGTTGTGACTCTTATGTTACAACTTGAGACATTTTTTTTTACTTTTGTGGGTGAGATATAGGACAGTGAAAGAGTCCTACTACGTAGGATCTCTCTGAAAGAGGGAAGAAAAATTTTGGGAGAATAACATTTAATTAATGTATCTCTCTACTTACTTGTGGAAAGGGAACAAGATGAAAAGAGTAAGCCTTTTCCTAATTCATGTACTGTATACATATAAAATTTTAATATATGGTCGTGGAATTGACTGATAGGTACGGTGAACTATATTCTAAGATATGTTTGCCATATCTTGTCTTACAAGTAAGAACCTTACATGGGTCATGCCATGCACGACTTTTGTGATCGGCTTCATAATTTTTTTTCACAATATGTAAGACTGCTTGTCGCTTGTGTATCAGTAATATATTTGAGGTTAAGCCGCGTATATTGGTAACACGGGTGGGTAAAAAACCTAATCCGAAAACTCGAACCGTACCCATCCAGAAAACAATACCGAATCCGGTAAAATATCTGAACGGATCCTAAACTTTAAAACTCGAAAAACCGAATCGAACTCAACCAGAAACGAAATATTTCGGATATCCGAAAATATGAGAACTATAATTATTAGTTTTATTTAGACTTAAATCCAAAAAATATCGTAAAGTATCCCAAGTTATCCGAAATACCCAACAAAAATATTCCACACATATGATAATAGCTAAAATACTCAAAATACTGGAAATATTCAAAATATCTATCTTTTCTTCACATAAATAACCAAATCAAACCGATTTTTATGTTAATTTTAGGTATTGATAAATATATTGTTCAAATTTATATCTTATATATTTTTTTATTTGTGGATTTTTGAAACTTTTTGGTATATTTGAATTTTTTCTCATCTTTTTACTTAATTTAAACTGGTTCGAACCGAAATTTATAAATACCTAAATGGATCTAAACTTCTCAACTCGAAAATTTGAAACACGAATAAATCCGAATCTAAATGGATACCCGAACGTCCACTTTTAATTAGTAACAACATATTAGTTTTCACTTCACATTATAGATTGCTTTTGGCAAACTCCTTTTGAAACTATAAAGCTCTAGTATTCTATAAACACCGAACCAGAACAGCCGTTATTTATTCATGGGCCGACCCAGGTGCATTTTTTTGCCTAGAGCCAAAAAAAAAAAATTGATGCCCACCTAAAAACGTGTGTTTTAATACTACAGATTCAAACTTGCAGCATCAACCTTGGGAGAGTGGACATTATTAGGGATAAGTGTCCCACATCGGAAGTTGGAAGGGATCCTAACTAA
>OVAN01014432.1:0-12044 GCA_900406275.1 Anastatica hierochuntica | reverse complement strand
TTGTGAGAGCTTTGTTGTTGTTGGACCTTACGAGGCTTTCTTGAGCTTGATTTTTAGATTCAACAGATTCTACATTTTTGGCGTTTGAGTGTTTCAATGGGAACTATTGTATCATCATTATCGAAATTTAAAGTCCTCCTTCCACCACGTCGAAAGAAAGCTTTCCTCTAAAGACTTATGGGTCAAAGCGAAAGTAGTGGATGCTCTGAGTTATCAACTAGAGCAGGGGTAGAAAGCAGCAAAGTCCCTTGATAAGGATATCGAAAAGCTTAAGTGGAAGAAGGCTAAGCTAGAATAAGTAGTTGCCGAGTTCGGGAGCCACCTGGTCTGCCTCCAAGAAGAGAAGGAGCTCTTACCTAATAAGGCCTTAGACCTTAAGACCAGAGTAATCACTTTTTCTCAACAAAAGGCCATGGCGGCCAATGATGCAAGGGCTATAGGTCATTGAAAGATGGCGCGTGATTGCTTGAAGTGGTTTCCTCCACGTGGGAGCCTTTAGAAGAATTTGTGAACTATTGTTTAGTAAAGGAGATTAAAGTAAAGCAGGAGGGATTGCCCACTCCTATATTTGAGGATGAGTCTGTAATCCTTTAGGAAGAGCGGTCAGAAGTAAGCAAAGGACATGCGAAGAAAGATGAGGACAATTAAGTTTCTTTAAGTGTCTTTATTTGCTTTTGCTGCCTTGTATAAATTTTATTTTGCTCTTTATTTAGGCTTTTAAGACTTATTTTTAAATTTTTTATGCTTTGATTAAAAGAAACTATTGGTGGTCTTAGCCTTAGGCCTTTTATTCAGGCAACATTGGTTTGTAAGAAATGTAGTTTCCTTTCTCGGTGGCCTTGGTCTGGATTTAAAGAATTTTATTGACAACCACTTGAAGGAGTCTTGTAGTTCATAGGTTCTTCGTCCATCTCCCATGGGTAGGAAATATATAATTATTTGTCGTTGTTGCATTTTGCTTCCTACAGGTAAGATACAATCAGTTTTTTATATCGTGCTATTGTGAATCCGCCTATAATAGACTTCAGCAAATGTCAGTCTTATAGACAGGTGTTGGTGTGAATCCACCCTAAATAAGGCTTCTCAAACGCTAGTATTAATTTTTTTTCTACTTCCATGTCTGGATAAATAGGTATCAGTGATTGTTCATGTTTGTTATTTTGCGTTTGTTGACGTTACCTTGTACAGGAGTAAGCATGTTGTTCGCTTGGGTGCCTGTTCCCATTGTGCGTAAATTTCTGTCTTTTTTTTAGGTTGTTTTTTGTATTATCGAATAGTTTCTTACTCATGGTAATTCATTCTTTTGTAATAGTAGGCTAAGTTTCTTTCTCCTTTTTATAATAGCTTTGCTATTCATATGCCCTCTTTTTCTTTGATATCTCAATTAATATTCTTTGAAAAAGGACTATTAGAAGGATTTTTCTTTTAACATAGGTGTAATAAAAATAAAGGAGATATTAAGAAAAAGAGAGCACCCGTGAATGAACTCAGAAGTGGTATGCTTTCAAGTGTAGTGCATTTCAACTATTGGGTATGACATTACCATGGGCGTATTGTAATTTATAGGCTCTTGCTCCCTTGACTTCGATTATTTGGTATGGTCCTTTCCAGCCAGTAACTAATTTCCCAGTTTCCTAGTCTTTGGTGCCTTTTTGAATGAATGTAGAGTCAATTACATGATTTCAAGTCTTGCATGTTCAAAATTTAGAGTATAGATGAGTTTGGGAGGTAGTGTTGGGGATCCTGGAGAGAATGTTATGATAATCTATCCTTTCTTTGGTTAGCAAATCCGAGCTCAAGGTAAAGTCTACAAAAAGTATGAGTCCCCTATTTTCATACTCTTCTCCCTTTTATTTATCTTCGTTTTCCTTTACTGAGGACAAGCAATTATTCAAGTCTAGGGGATTTTATGTATTGTGTTTTACGAGTTTTTACTTGGGTTTTTAATCGAGAAAAGTCTATTTTCATATGTATTTGAGTCTTTTGGAGTCTTTCAGTCTTCTTTAGTGTCTACACATGTTACATGTTCAGATCAAGGAAACGGATGAGTTTAGACGACAAATTAGAGCTTAAAGTATTCTACGAACAAATTTTGTTGATGAGAAGATGACAATGATCGATCAATCCAAGGTGTAGCTTCGATGATGATTTTGGCATAATGGAAAGGATAGATTGGTCCATTCCCATAGATCTATCGATCCTAGGCACGTTGTATGTTATTTTTTTCTTAGTCAGAATCAAACCAAAGAAGACATGTTTTCAAAACCTGGATATATGTTAAAATAGAACAAACTTGTGTTTTAAGCTTCATTATAGTATATTTTGAAATTTCTAAGCAGACATAAAGCTTTGTAATCCTGAGGAAGACGATTTCTACGTGTACTTCCTATAGAGAAGAATTTTGAATCCTCTCTTTAACTCTTATTCAATTATAATTATATTTTCCCCCAAATTCATCTTGTGACTGTTTGATTACCATGAGTGAGTAGTTCATTAGTTGGGTATTGGATTCTTACAAAGGGATTTTATGATTTGTTGATTTAAGGATTTATCTATTGGTTCTTCATCTTTTATTGTTCTTAATGCTGAAATTGGATTGGTCACCTAGTTTTTGTTGTTAGATTGTTTAACAAACCAAAAGTGTTTGATTAAATGTCTGAAAGAATGCTAGATAAGCAAAGTGTCTTTTCCAATAGAAGTTGATGCTAACGCACTTTGTGAACTTATCAAACTTGATAGAATGGATGTTTATAATCTGAAACTCCACAGAAGTTAGTGTTTAGGATTCTACAACATAAGGAGTTAGCATTATAAATGTAGGTTGATTTCTAAATTTGTAATTTGAGTTCAAGACGGTTTAAAATCTTGCTACATAATTGACTGTCTAAAATTAACAATGAATTGATTTCCCTAAAAATACCATGTGCCTAGAGTTTCATATATATTGTTTTACCCCAAAAAACTTTTTGTTGTCTCATTTGCTTGCTTTCATTTACTTTGTGATCTCGAGTAGCTTCATTCGCCATCATTCTTATCATCTTCACCCGTAATTGAACTTTTTTTCTGCGTGTGTGTATTCATTGGTCCTTGTGGATTTGATCCGTTTACATTATTACGTACTTTACTATGCACTTACAATTAGTTAGTTGGTTAAACTCGAGCTATCAGTATACGCTGCTCAACGTTCTAGCTTTGTTGATGCATATAGACTTCACCATGTATGTAGAATCAAGAATACCATGTGCTCAACGTTCCATATCTATTGTTTTACCCAACATTTCATATCTTTTGTTTAAGGAACCAGAAAAGTGTTTAATTAAATGTATGAAAGAATGTTAGATAAGCAAAGTGTTTTTAGCCAATAGAAATTGATGCTAAAGCACTTTGTGAACTTATCAAACTTGATAGAATTAATGTTTAGGATCTGAAACTCCACAGAAGTTAGTGTTTAGGATTCTACAACATAGGGAGTTAGCATTAGAAGGTAGGTTGATTCTAAATTTGTGACTTGAGTTCAAGACGGTTTAAAATCCTGCTCTATAATTGACTATCTAAACGTTGAATTGATTTCCCTAAGAATACCATATGCTCAGAGTTTCATATATATTGTTTTACCCCAAGTTTTTTTTTGTCTCATTTGCATGCTTTCATTTACTTTTTGATCTCGAGTAGCTTCATTCACTATCTTTCTTATCATCTTAACCTGTAATTGAACTTTTTTTCTACGTTTCTATTCATTGGTCCTTGTGGATTTGATACAGTTTACATTATTACGTACTTTAATCTGCACTTACAATTACTTATCTGGTTAAACTCGAGCTATCAATATACGCTGTTTAACCTCCTGGCTTTATTGATGCAGATAGACTTCACCATGTATGTAGAATCAAGAATACCATGTGCTCAACATTTCATATCTATTGTTTTACCCCAACTTTTCTCTCTTCTCTCATTTGCTTGCTTTCATTTACCTTTTTTTTATCTCGAGTAGCTTCATTCACCATCATTCTTATCATCTTAACCCGTAAGTGAAATTTTTTTCTTTACATGTGTGTATTCATTGGTCCTTGCGGATTCGATCCCGTATACACTACGCGTACTTTATTGTGCACATGTTGTTAGTTATCTTGTTAAAACTCGAAGTATCAGTATACGCTGCTCAACCTCCTGGCTTTGTTGATGCAGATAGACTTCACCAAATAAGTAGACTCAAGAAAGACTTATATGCTCTCCGACAAGAGTCATCACCTAATATATCCCTAAAAAAATATTAACGGAGAGCCGTTAATCACTCCGCCGCCGCCGTCGACCACTTCGTCGCTATCACCGAGAGTCGCTGATCACTTCCTCACCGTCGGCGAGAGCCGTCGACTACTCTATCTTCGTCTTCGAACATTTCGTCGCATTTGAAACCATTAAATTTGAGTTCTTACGAAAGGTGAACTATGTAAAACTAAGTAAAACTATGGATAATTTATTTGCTAAATAAAATTATTCAACAGGATCATTTGGTTGTAAACATGACTAATAAATGTAATCTGGATAACGTAGTAAGGTTTGCCTAAACAATAAAATCAACTGTTAATCATAATTTCTAGTTAATCATAATTACAAAAATGAGTTTTCTCATATATTACCTTGTATTTTCAAGAAAAATTTGTTAGTGAAGACCAACTTAGAAAGGAAAAGTCAAAGAAATCTTGTTTTCAAACATATTATTGCATAAAACAATCAATCTTACATGTTAAAACACAAAAAGTAAAAGTAAAACTACTAAAAAATTTTAAAAGATATGTAATACTCCCTCCGTTTTTCAAAAAGTTTCGTTTTGAGGTTTTAATTTTGTTTCACAAAAAGTGTTGTTTTACATTTCAAATGTAAATTTATAAGCGAAATTCCGGTTTTAACCTCACTGTTTTAATGTATTAATTGGAGAGAGAATTATTTTTAAAGTATTAATGAAGGGTATGTAAGACTTTTTAAAAATTTTCTTAATATGCGTAAAAAACGTCAGAATGACACTTTTTGCGAAACAGAGGGAGTACTAAATAAAACGTAAAACACCAAAAGTAAAACTATATGGAACTTTCGTAAAACCACTATCTTCTGCATAACTAAGAACAATTTTTTTGGCGGGAAAAATGAATTCTTTTTTGCGCTAAAACAAAAAAAAAACACAATTTTTTCATTTTTCTTTACTTTTATACAAGTTTTTTCTCTCTCTTTCATCATTCTCATCCACACATCATTTCTCTTAATTTTTTCAGTTTCTCTCTTTCTCTCTCTCTCTCTCCATTTCTCTCTCCTGTCACTTCCATTTCCACGTCATGGATTCATACGTGGAGAAACCGATGAAGAAGGAGATGAAGAAGATGAAAGAACACATCGACATGATTGGATACATAGGAAGAACTATTAAGATGGTTGAAAAGTAGTACTGGTAAAACTATGTAAAACGAGTGAAACTAATAAAACTGGTAAAACTAGCAAAACTATGTAAAATTGGTAAAACTATGTGAAATTTGGTTTCAGATGATATAAGTATTTGTTTGTTAAAGTTTTTATTGGTTTATGTGTTTGTTAAGACTTTTTCTCAAACCAATCCATCTCTACATTATTGAGCAAAAGCTTTAAATTCCACCTACTAATATCATGTTATATAAGTATTATTTACAAAAGAAGATTATTTTGTTGCATGATTCAAATTATTTGAATTGAGATTAATGCGTCGATCACGGTTCAGTTGTTACTTCCGTTGTTGTCATCTCTTTCTTCTTCATTCGTCCCGACTTTCTTAACAACTTTGAATCCCCTCTCTTTATACATCTTCGCTCAAATGATTTGAATTCGCGCATTATTCTCATTGATCATTCTGAGACTTATTAGTTTTCTTCTTTTTCCATATCGTCTTAGGTAGTATCTTTTCTACTAATAAAACTGGTAAAACTATGTAAAACTAGTAAAACTACTAATTTTCTTGCTACCTTCGACTCACATCTCATCTGTTATGTGAATTCGAATGAAAAACTGTGAAATTGAGATTCTAATGAAAAACCATATTTAAAAATAAAAATTATGAGTGAAAAGAATAAAAAATAAAATATATAAGAATCTGATTTTGGCAAGAAGAATGAGAGAAGAAAAAGAAAAGGTTTGGAAAAGAAGAATGAGAGATAAGAAGTTAGATAAAGGTAAATATGTAAATGTGTTAATTTTTAAACGAAAAATAAAAAAAAATAATAATAAATTTATAACAGAGACTTTTGGGATTAAATAATTAAAGATAGGGATATAGGAGAAGATTTCTCCTCCGACAAGCCTTGCACGCTTGGTACTAGGAGCCACGTAACCACCTTCTTAGTGTTGGCTTCACAAATAGCACAGAGGACATGTCCTTGTTTTTTCAAAAACGCAGGTCCGACCATGTCTATATCCTCGTATACATCAATGATATGTTGGTCACAAGCACTAACAACACCTCACTAAGCTAGTTCATAGCCTCTCTGGTAGTACGATTTTCAATCAATGATCTTGGCCCTTTGCAATACTTCTTGAGAATTGAAGCAATAGAAGCCCCACGAGACTCCACCTCATGCAGAAATGCAACACTAGAACTCCTTACGAAGACAAATACGTTGGAGGTGAAGCCCGTGTTCTTGCCAAAGCTCTCTCTTCGATTCGGGTCAGTACTTCCCAATCTAATCGAATACCAAACCATCGTCGGAAGCCTATAGTATCTCAACATGACTGGACCAGATATAGCATACGAAGTGAATAGATTATCCCAATTTATGCATCGATCAATTGATTTGCAGTGGCTGTCAAGAGAGTCCTCTGATACCTCGGTGGAACGCCGACAAATGGGATAGTTCTACGACTGAATACACCAATGTCTCTACACACTTATTCAGACATGAATTGGGTAGGTGACACAGATGATTACATCTCCACCAATGCTCACTATTTACCTCGATGGTAACCTGACATCATGGTTCGCAAAAAGGCAAAAAGGTGTAGCCCGTTCTTCTACAAAATCTGAATACCGAACAGTTGCAAACATCGTGTCTGAACTACGATGGATTTGCTCTTTATTTACAGACATCAGGATTTCCTTACCCACTACTTTGATAATCTATTCTGAAAATGTTGGTGCCACGTACCTGTCCGCCAACCTGGTCTTTTACTCCCACATGAAACACATCGCCCTTGTCTACCATTTCATATGTGACACTGTACAAATCGCAGCATTACGAGTCAGCCATATATCCACCAAAGGCCAGCTCACATACGCGCTTAGAAAACCACCCCCGTAGACACAATTAACGGAATTACAAGCCAAGATTGGAGTAACACACATGCCTCTATCTTGAGGTGGTGTGTTAGAGATAGGTATATATAAGGCAGATATATATAAGGCTAATTTGTAAATTATAGATACTTAATCACTTGTGTAATTTACTATATACATTGTAATGTTATTCACTCAATAAGATAAGCCTTCATTCTATCTCCAATGGCCGGAACGCAGGCAAAACCTGCTTACATTATACAACAATTATGTGAAGACTCAAACATCTCCGAAGATCTGTCAAATTTTAAATTACATAAAAAGTCATTTTACATTCATCTTTACTGTTCTTAGAGATTTTTGGTGGGGAAGAAGGCTTACATTTGGCCCAGACTTGCTATGAGGCTATACGCTTGGTAATAAAATCTAGACAATCATATCTTTCAAGGACTCATTTGGTGTCAACTTCTTTGATATCTAAGTTCTACTAGACTTCATACATTGTCCTTAGAGTGTTGAGTATAGGAAAGGGTATATTAAGTTGCACTTAGGGTTTGACAGAGAAACTATACATTCCGACATATTTCGATTGCAAAATTCCACTATAGAAGAAACGCATCTGGCTATAGAAACCACTGGTCATGTAGCTCTAAAAGAAAACCACTGGCTCGATGATGGGGCCTACCTCATGGTTATTTTATTTTCTCAGGTACATGGTTGTTGTGGTTTGAAGAAAAGAAACTGAAGTTTGTCATGAGCATGTAAAAATATTGAATAAACTGGCGGCAAGAGTAGCTGGTAAAGGAAGTGGAAGCTAAATCTTAAAACAATTGTAGAGATTTTTAGGAGTATGGATAGATGGTCCTATACCAATTATTAAACTCGATAGAAACAAATCCAAGTCTTAAAAGTGCCCTAGTTAACTTTGAAGGAGTGAATTATAAGATTGTCTTCTCCCTAAAAAACTGCCTATACTACATAGTCTACTAATACTTTCCATCTCTTTTTGGAAAATAATAGATCCGCCTTTCGGGTTTTGGTGGATGGTTTCTTCTCAGACTCTCTCTCTTCACGATCTTATTCTTCCTCTTAACATCGAGGTACACGAAATTTTTTAAAGCTTGACTTAGTTCCGGTAAACGAAATGGTAATGCGGGCGCAAAGCGAGGATGATGCTGTGAAGCTAAGCCTAGTTGTTGCTGCAACAATGAAGGAGTTCAATGCTTTGGACACTTCTGCCTTTATAGAGATAATATCATATCTCAACCATGTAACTAGAATATATCTTAGTATCACATACATATCTCATATGGATTCTCTAGGAGACTTGTATATATAGCGTTACATGTTGTACTTTCTATTCATTCAATACAATCATCTTTTCCAATATGGTTTCAGAGTTATTCTTTCCAATAGACCTAGCTTAAATTTTTCTCTTTTTCGCATATCATGTCGCTCTCCTCTTCCTTTGTTTCCTCTGCTACCGAAGTCGTTAATTCTGGTACACCATCGCAAACCCTTCTTTCTGTTAACATGGTTAACATAAGAAAACTCTCATCGACAAATTACATCGCTTGGAGTGTACAAGTTCAATCTTTTCTCCGGAGATATGACTTGCTCAACTTCATTGATCCTACTACTGCTATTCCCTTGAAAACTATCTCAAATTTCGGACAGGAAATAGCAAATCCATCTTACACTCTTTGGAAGCGATAAGACAGCTTGCTTTGCAGTGCTTTAATTGGATCCACTGAAACAGATCATCAACCTCTCATTGCTACTGCTGAAACAACTCGTGCAGCCTGGACAGTCGTCTACTCTACTTATGCTAAGCCCTCCAGAGGGCACATTGAACAATTGAAAAATCAATTGAAATAATGGGTCAAAGGTACAAAGAGCATTGATGAATATATGCAGCAGATTCGTGCAAAAGCTGATGCACTTGCCCTACTTGGTAGCATCGTTGGTCCAGAAGATCTCACAGACATCATTCTTGAAGGCCTTGGTGATGATTAAAAGACCTTAATTGATGTTTTCCACAGCCGCGACACATCGATTTCTTTTGCTGAGCTTGACGAAAAATTAATCAACAAAGAACTTACCTTGGCAACTCTTCTGCAATCTCCTTAGCCCTTTCCGATCACTACAAATGATGCTCAAAACAGAGCAAAGAACTGGCGTACCAATCACCAAAATTCATCGAACAACAACTCTGGCGCACCAATCATGCCAACAGGCTCCTGATCGACGAAACCAGAGTCGACCATATCTAGGATGTTGCCAAGCCTGTGGTACACAAAGACACAGTGTCCGTCGATGCCCCAACTTTTGCATGGTTACACAGAATACAACAATCAATCACTTTCAAGGTTCTCCGCAAGGTTACTCACAGTCTTCTCCACAGGCTTACAATGTCATGATGCAACAATCTGATTCTCCATCTTGGCTACTGGATTCTAAAGCATCGCATAATCATACATCTGACCTTGCAAATCTATCATTACACTCTCCTTATACAGGTGGTGAAGAAGTTCAGGTTGGGGATGGAACTGGACTCTCGATTGCCAACATTGGTTCCTCTATTCTTCCGTCACGAACTCGTACCTTTGCTTTGAATAATGTTCTTCATTGTCCCAATATTGCTCGGAATCTTGTCTTTGTAAACAAATTGTATATTGACAATCATGTCTCTGTGGAATTCTTTTCACACTTATTTGAGGTGAAGGACTTGCACTCGAGGGCACCGATGGTAACTGGAAAATCTAAAGAAGGAGGCTATGAGTGGCCTTAACGAGATTCTTCAAACCCCTTTGCTTTTTCTACTTCAATAAAATTTGCATTGTCAATATGACATTCACGACTCGGCCATCCATCAATTCTTATCCTTAAATCTATTATTTCTCCATTGTTGCTTTCGGATTCAAAATCTTCTTTTCATTGCAATGTTTGCTCAATAAACAAAACACATGAATTACCTTTCTCGAATCGTTCTTCTTTTGTTACAACCAAACTGCTTGAGCTTGTTTATTCTGATGTTTGGACCTCACCTATTATTTCTATTGACGGGTACAAGTATTACTTTATTTTTGTAGATCACTTGACCCATTACATATGGTATTACCCACTGCATCGTAAATCTGTTGTACAAGACACATTTCTACGCTGGAAACGACTCGTTGAATCTCGTTTTCAACACAAGCTTATCTCTTTCTATTCGGATAATGGCAGAGAATACATTGCTCTAGCCACTTACTTAGCTGAAAATGGTGTCTCACATCTTACAACACCCCCTCACACTCCTAAACATAATGGACTCTCTGAAAGAAGGCATAGACACATTGTTGAGACAGATCACTCACTTCTCTCTCATGCATCTATGTTGATTTCGTACTAGTCATATGCACTTTCTGCTGCAGTGTATTTGATCAACCGATTACCCACACCAACACTTTCCTTGACTTCACCATACGAGAAACTCTTTGGTAACCCTCCTAAATACATGAAACTTCATATTTTTGGATGTCTATGTTTTCCTTGGCTCAAACCTTACAATTAACACAAGCTCGAGCCTCGCTCTAAACCATGCATATTTCTTGGCTACTCTCTAAGCCAAAGTGCTTTTCTATGTCTCAAACCTTCTTCTTCACGTATATTTGTTTCTAGACATGTCCACTTTGTTGAAACAGAGATGCCATTTAAAACATCTCCACCATCTCTTCCTAAAGTCACACGTATCTTTCCATCATGGTGCCCACCAGTCACCACAATCTCGGTGTCGCCACTCGCTCCTTCGTCATTGGATCAGCCCTCGGCTCCTTCTCATATCGAAACTTTATTACCTGAGTCATTCACTTCTGTTGCAAAATTGAGCTCCTTCTCTGAACCATCGCCTGCTTCTGGACCCGACTATGATGCTGCCGATTCCTCGCTACCAGCTCCACAACTGCCAACTAATGCGCATCCGATGCAGACCAGAGCCGAAAATAATATTTTCAAACCACGACAAAAGTTTACAATGATCACTACAGTCTCTGACTCTGGTGAGCGTGAACCTGTAACTGTTGCACAAGCTCTAAAGGATGAGCGTTGGCGAAAGGCAATGGACACTGAAATGACTTCTGTCATCAAATATGTCACCTTAAATATGGTCCCTCCATCTCCAGATTACAAGTTGATCAACACTAAGTGGTCTTTCGAATCAAACGACGACCAGATGGCTCTATTGAACGCTTTAAAGCTCGCTTTGTCGCAAAGGGGTTTAACCAATGTCCTAGCATTGACTATCACGAAACTTTTAGCCCGGTTGTCAAGCATCCTACTGTTCTCATTATTCTCGGTGTTGCAGTCTCCTGTGATTGGGTAATTCGATAATCAGACTTTAATAATGCATTCTTACAAGGTAATCTAACAGAGGATGTCTATATTGCACAATCTAATGGTTTTGTGGATAAGGATCGATTGGACTATGTTTGCAAGCTCAAGAAGACGCTTTATGGTCTTAAACAAGCACCTCGTGTTTGGTACTTGGAGTTCAGTAACTTTTTTCTTCAACTTGGTTTTGTGAGTTTGGTTTATGATGCATCACTATTTGTTTTACAATCGGCCAACACAATCATTAATATTCTGGTGTACGTTGACGATATCCTTGTCACAGGAAATGATTCTACCAAAGTTCATGATTTCATCGACTTGTTGAGTCGCAGATTCTCTGATGCAATACAGGATGCTCAAGAGACTGAGACTGAGCTGGAGCTAA
>OVAN01014431.1:0-12045 GCA_900406275.1 Anastatica hierochuntica | reverse complement strand
AGAAAAATTTATAGAAATTTATAAATAATTTATATAAACTATAAAAATTTAGCTTTAGTCATCTAATGTTTTTTGAATACTCTAACGGGTTTTATTTCATGATATTTCGGGTATTGGATATTATCCGAACTGAAACCATACGAGTATCCGAGGAAATCTGAAAGTTCGAAATCTCAAATCTAAACCGAACCCAGAATTTGATATAACTGAAAATTCTAAAAGTTTTGAACCTGAACCCGAATCTCAAAATAACCGAAAATTATAAACCCGATACTCGAAAAATCTAAACATGACTAATAATATCTAAAATTACTAAAAAAACCCGACGCGGTTGTGTGGATCAAAATTCTAGTTGTTTAGTTACAAATGATGTACATTATTACACGAAACTTTTTCCATGTCCATAAATCAATAGTAATTCAATACATTCATATGTTCTCTATTAATATCTTTTGAATTTACAAATTTTTAGCGTTAATTGATAAAAAAAGTAAATAAAATATTTAGAAACTCAATATTTTAGGAAAAAAAATCTATTTTTAGGGAACAGAGGAAGTAATATTCACTATAACTTATTGGTGACGTTAAAACTAGGAAACATGCTTTCACTTTTTGATAAATGGGAGGTTTAGTTCTCCCAGAGTGAATAGAGATGTCAAAATTTAAACCTACCGGTGAACCTGGTCCAATAAAACTTATTGCTGTTCTATTTAATTGCGGGCCTAGCAGTTTTGGTTCACATGGTATTGGACCTTTGCGGTATGGTTCTTGTTCGATAAGCGGTCATGCCTGAATCCGCTTTCGTTCATCACCTTTTTTGACCGTTGAGTACTAAACAATAAAAACAAAATTAAGAGAGAAAATGACCATCTCCTCTCTCTTCAACTTTACTCTTCCAGATTCAAGAAATCTCTCACTTGATCTTATTTTTGCATTTAGCATATGGGTTCTCGTCTTCCTTCTAGAAAAATCCAGCCGACATCATCGGGAGTTACAACATCGACTTCATTTGGTTTTCACATGCAGAATCTGAAGACGGTTCAAATAAAAAATCAATGGAGAATTGGGCTCGGTGGGATCGGTCTTTTTCAATGGAGTTTCTAGAGATTAAAGATGGATACAACTACTTCAGGTAACATCACAGATTTTTTGTCTTGTGTGGTGAAAGAATATACCCTTTATATTCTTCTTCTGTTTTAGTCTTCATTGTTTCGAGATAGTCTCCTTGTAATTAGGATCTTCTTTCACTTGTTGAACTGTATTTATTTTATAAACGTCATTTGTATGTACTTGAAAGTTCATCAGAAATATAAAATCTTTCATGGTATCACAGCTTGTGTTCTGATCCTTCTTTTTCTTTTTTTGTTTCTTTTTTTTCCTTTGTGATTGTCTCCTCTGCTCTTCTACGTCATCGATGGTTGCTAACAACGCTTCGACCGAGAGAGCTTACGGAGTCATCAATGTCAAATCCCATATTCCTATTGTCTTAGACCTTGACGAATGCAACTACAATGCGTGGCTAGAGTTGTTCCTCATGCACTCTCTCACCTTCGATGTCATCGCCCACATTGATGGTAGCTCCCCTCCATCTGCTGTTGATGTTCCCGCCTAGAACAAACGAGATGCGATGGTCAAAATCTGTTAATGGATTCGTTGTTCAAATCCACCTTCAAGAAAGGAGGCACTGCTCGAGACGTTTGGCTTCGGATTGAAAACCAGTTCCAAAACAACTAAGAAGCTCGTATAATGCACTTGGACCATGAGCTTTGCAACAAAGAGATCAGAGATTTGTCCATTCATGAGTATTGTCAGCAACTCCGCTCAATTGCAGACTTACTTTCCAATCTCGATGCACCCTTTACCGACAGAACTTTGGTAATGTACTTATTGAATGGTTTAAATGAAAATTTTGACTATGTGCTTAATGTGATAAAGCATCAGAAGCCCTTCCCCTCCTTTGATGATGCCAAAAATATGTTAGAGATGGAGGAGACCCGTCTTAAGAGAACTCACAAGGTCTCTGCAACTCACAAAGATCATGGCTCCTCCTCCACGGCTCTGGTCGCTACCAATCCGCCAAACCGCGTTAACCGCTCCAATCGTGGCAACCGTCGCGACAATCAAGGAAGAGGACGATCCTACAACAACTATGGTCAGCGGCCGCCATACAATTCTTGGTCATAACCACAGTATTGGTACGGACAAGGCAATTATTGGCTGCCTCGGCAGATGCCTCCATGGATGAATCCATCGCCGGCTCCATGGCACCACCATCAACCGCAGTCATAAGCCTCCTTCAACCCTCGTGGCTATGCGCAACAATCCTCTCTTTCATCTCCAGATGAAGCCCATTTTGCTGATAGTGTTCAACCCACAAAAGACTTTGCTGAGGCATTTAATACTATGACACTTGCAGATCCTTCAAGTAACGGTTGGTTCATGTACTCGGGTGCCACAACTCACTTAGTGTCTTCGTCAAGTATATTCTAATCTATAGTTAATTCGAACACAGGAAAATCTGTCATAGTTGGAAATGGTTCTTCCATTCCTATAACTTCTTTAGGTTCTACTAAAATACTTTGACGTTAAAAAATGTTCTTGTTGCCCCTGCCATTGTTAAAAATCTTATATATGTTCGTTGTTTTACAACAGATAATTGGTGTTCGGTGGAATTTGAGCCTTTTGGTTTTTCTGTGAAAGACCTTCAATCTCGGAAGATACTTCTCCACAGTGATAGTTCCGGTGACCTTTATCATTTGCCTGCTCATTTAAACCCATGGATCATTCTGCTTTTCTTCTTGACACTCCATCTCTATGGCATAAGCATTTGATTCACACAAATAATTCTACGCTCAAATCTCTTATCTGTTCAAACTCAATTTCTTATAATAAAGACAGCATACCATCATTGTAATGCGTGTCAAATTGGGAAACACTTGAAACTTTCTTTTATTAAATCGTCTACTCATTCATCTAAACCTTTTGATCTTATTCATTCTGATGTTTGGACTTCTCTGGTTTCCAGCATTAGTGGGTGTCAATATTTTGTTATTTTTCTAGATGATTTTTCTCATTATCTGTGGGCTTATCCTTTGCGCAGGAAAAATGATGTGTTCTCAAAATTTTTACACTTCATGGTATATATTAAAAATCAATTTCAATCGAACATCAAGTCTTTACAGTGTGATAATGGTTCCTTTCATGATCATTTTGCTTCTCATGGGATCACGTTTCATTTCTCGTGTCCTCATACTTCCCAACAAAATGGCAAGTCAGAGAGGCCCTCATTTGTCGCCATCCTTTTGGTCTGAGGTCCTTCATGTTGCAGCTCACGTTCTTAATCTCTTACCTTTGTCATCTACTGGTAACAAAACTCCTGTCTCAATCTTGTTCAATAAACTGGCCTCATATGATCACCTTCGTGTCTTCGGATGTTTATGTTTTCCAAACATTAACCATTCCGCATCTCACAAGTTGTCTCCTCGATCAACTCCTTGTTTGTTTCTAGGATATCCACCTAATCATCATGGTTACCAATGTCTTGACTTAAAAACAAATCGTATCATTATTTCTAGACATGTGTTTTTTGATGAACATACGTTTTCGAAAGCTGAAAAAGAGTCTCTTAATCCTATTGTCTATGATTTTTTAGAACAAACTCAAGACATCTCTCCGATTTTCGATCCATCTTGGAGTCACCTCAGCCTACCTCCTCTTCGGTCGTGCCTCCCTCGCCACCGCCGACAAACAGTCCTCCTCCGCCGGTGGTTCCTACTATGTCAGTTATTTCAGCTGCGATACCTCCTTTGCCCAGAATGACTACTCGTAGTCAGGTTGGGATTCGTAAGCCTAGAAAAATTTTCTCCTTGTACTCCTCTTCTGTGTCTAGAATTCCTACGAGCCACCAAAAAGCTTTAGTTGATCCAAACTGGAATCATGTAATGACAGATGAGTATGATGCTCAAATTAAAAACAAGAGTTGGAGTTTAGTTCCTCGACCTTTTGGCGCTAACGTGATTAACTCTTTGTGGTTGTTTAAGCATAAACATAATGCAGATGGGTCAATTACTCGGTATAAAGCGCGTCTCATTGCTAACGACAAATCTCAACAACCAGATGTGGATTATGAAGAGACCTTTAGTTTTGTTGTCAAACCGGCTACCATACGCACAATTATTAATGTTGTTGTTAGTCGCGATTGGGATCTCAAACAACTCGACGTTCAAAATGCTTTTCTACACGGCACAATTTCAGAGACCATTTATATGCACCAGCCACCTGGCTTCGTGGAAAAACCCAAGCCTCACCATGTTTGCAAATTAAACAAAGCTCTCTACGGGTTGAAGCAGACTCCAAGAGCCTGGAATTCGCGTTTTACATCCTATCTTTCCACTCTCGAATTTGTCTCCAATAAGTGTGATCCTTCATTATTCTTCTTTCGCAGCGGCAGCGAGCTCGCTTATCTGCTTCTGTACGTCGATTATATCATCTTGACAGGCTCTTCTCTGAATCTTCTAGTGCATATAATCTCTCAGCTCAAGAAAGAATTTCTTATTACTGATATGGGTCGTTTGAGTTATTTTTTAGGCATCAAGGTTGAGTACAACAAGCAAGGCCTCCTGCTTTCTCAAAAACAATATGCTCTTGACATCATTGCCAAAGTTGGAATGGCCGACTGCAAACCTGTTTCAACCCCAGCGGACGTAAATTCTAAGCTCTCTCTTGCTTCCAGCGACGTCATATCAAACCCAATCGAGCATCAGAGTCTTGCAGGAGCACTTCAATACTTGACGTTCACTCGCCAAAATATCTCTTATGCCATTCAACAGTGTTGTTTGTTCATGCATGTCTCGCTAACTCAACACATGGATACTCTCCACCGAATCATTCGTTATGTCAAAGGCACGGTGTCACACGGTCTTCAGGTTTTCAAGTCAACGTCAACTCACTTACAACATACTCGGATGCCGATTGGGCAGGATGCCAGGACACACGTCGCTCCACGTCTGGCTATTGTGTTTATCTCGGTGATAATCTCATCTCTTGGTCTTCGAAACGCCAACAAACCATCTCTCGATCTAGTGCGGAAGCGGAATACAAAGGAATTGCAAATATGGTGGCAGAAACTTGTTTCTCACGGAATCTACTCTTAGAACTTCATTGTCCTCTTCGCACGACAACCTTGGCGTTTTGTGATAACATAAGCTCGATTTACTTATCATCAAATCCTGTCAAGCATCAGCGCACGAAACACGTTGAAGTTGATTTACATTTTGTGAGAGAAAAGGTGAAGATTGGTCAGGTCAAAGTTCTACATGTGCCTTCGTCTTTTCAATATGCTGATATCTTTACCAAAGGCTTGCCGATGTCATTGTTCACGGACTTCCGCTTCAGTCTAATCGTCCACTCCGCTGACGCTTACACTGCGGGAGGATGAAAGAATATACCCTTTATATTCTTCTTCTGTTTTAGTCTTCATTGTTTCGAGATAGTCTCCTTGTAATTAGGATCTTCCTTCACTTGCTGAACTGTGTTTACTTTATAAACGTCACTTGTATGTACTTGAAAGTTCATCAGAAATTTAGAATCTTTCATGTGGCTATAGAAATTGTAAACTAGTGAGATACTTTACTTTTGTGCATTAAATATACGCATTCATCCTCATCTGAGCAAGCTCATAGGACATTTCAAGCCGCAAAAGCTTTTCGCGATTTAAATGTTGTAGCAAGTGTCCTTATAAACCATTCTTATCATACTGACTCGCTTATAACTATGGCAGACTATTTTAAGTTTGTCGGTGAGTATCAAATGGCAGCAGATGCTATCGGAAAATGCTTGTATGGCTTGGAAGCGTGCCTGGCATCCTATGTTCCCTCCATTTCAGGATAACTGCCGGTTAAAGTTTACTCACGACTCGTGCCTGGCATCCTATGCTCCCCATGGAAAATGTCAAGACCAATGCCACTTAAGTATTATAGTATATATAATCATTTACTCTTTTTTGGTTACTGGTTTTGCTTTTGTTTTGCAATGAAATTGACTGATAAGAGAGACGGTTTCTCATTGTTAGATGATGCTGCTTCTTCTTTGAGGTAAATTCAACAAAAAAATTTGACCTTACGCTCGTGGATTCGTTATGTCGAAATCAGTAATTGTGTGTATGAAACTCTTGGTGTGGTTCTGGTTTCAGCTTTGGTTTTATATTTGAGTACAACTTAGAAGCTTTCTTTTTTATAATTGTGAANGGGGGGGGGGGGGGGTTGGTTCTAATTGAGCTGTCTGAGCACTTCCTCAGGCTTCATATTCTTTCAATCGTCTTATAGTTTCTTATGTCTCTTTGACATGAGGATTGAAACTAAAGTTTGTATATATGGTTATAAGATTTTTTTAAAGAGTTTGTTTTGTTGATGAAATTGCAGTACAAAAGGAAGGTTCATCAGCCAAATGGAGCGCTCTATGTTTCAGCATCAAACGAAGAGAAGATTCTAATTATTGGTGGCATTCGGTTCATCGGTGTGTTCTTGTTCAGGCTCTTAGTCAAAGAAGGCTATTCACTAAAGGTAAATCTCTTATTGCTAAACAATTACCTGGTGAATCTGACCAAGACTTTGCTGACTTTTCTTATTACGATGTTCATTTTTACAATAACTAATATATGAACTCGACTACAGTATATAGTATATGTCTTATTGTTACCACGAAGATACTCTGGTAA
This sequence comes from Anastatica hierochuntica, assembly GCA_900406275.1. Classification (NCBI taxonomy): domain Eukaryota; kingdom Viridiplantae; phylum Streptophyta; class Magnoliopsida; order Brassicales; family Brassicaceae; genus Anastatica; species Anastatica hierochuntica. The sequence goes on along the minus strand of OVAN01014431.1, from coordinate 5,330 downwards.
GATTATTTTCACTAATAAACGACATAAGGAAACATCAACATCATTATCAAAACACCAAAACTTACTTCAGATTCTCAAATCATATTTCTTTTTCTGTTGGTGTGAGTGTGAAGATGGGGTTTGCTACATGAGAGCCACCATACGGTTCGTATAGGTCCTTTAGATATCTATGGGCTACGTATGTGAAAGTAGCTGGTGCATTGAGACATTGTGCTTTCATGGTCATGCCATTACATGGCTGCATTCTCTCAGAGATTCATGTACATTAGCTTATTCATGTATGTGAAAGTAGTTGGTGCATTGAGACATTGTTAGCTAGGTTATCGGATAGGTACAATAGAGAATCAGAGGTTGGTGTCTTGTTTGTTCAATGATCGTTTTTTCAACTTAAACACAAAAATGTCACGACTTATTCTGAGGAAATAATAAGAAAAAAATATTTTTAAAAAACCCTAACAATTTAAACTAAAGTCACGACTTATTCTCAGGAAAAATCAAACAAACAAACACAAACCTAAACTCTAAAGTCTGAAACTCAGAGGCGAAATAGCACTATAGCAGAGATGGATTTCAACTCAGACTCTCTTGAGAAGGTGCAATTGGTCGACTTTGAGACTCACCAACTCATCGGAGCTCTAAACGCAACTGCTGAGATTGGTACTTCTGATGAATCACAGATGAATCTAGGACGCAAAAAAGGTTGGTTGATGTTGATGATGATGAACATGATTCTGATGTTGAAATCGCTCTATCCACCCAAACCACTCAGCCTCGTAAACAAACCAAAGCCCCAAACTCAAAAAAACAATGTTCCAATCTACTCTAGATGGCAGAATAGGATCGTCTTCAAAACCACAAGCAAGTAAAAGAATGCTATCTGCTAAGGATATCACTCGTGGAGTGAGAAACACATGTAATACCCAAGGTCATGCACAAAAGAAAGTGTTTCAGGCTGAATCAAGTCAACAACATAAGAAGAAGAAAACTCAAGATGAGCATATTGAAGTTGAAGATGAAGAAGCCGGGAATCAGAATAAGGAGACTCGTCAATGGTCAGATGTGTGGGAAGATTTTGTTGTTGTTCAAAAAGAAAAGCATTGCAAGAATGAGTACGCATGGAGATCTCACGCTCATGAAACAAGCGGTTTGAGACGACACCGTGATAGATGTAGTCAGTAACCAAGGAATCTTCGCAACATGATCATCACGGCTGATGCCAAAATACAAGTACGCAAGTATGACCATGTTGTTTTCAAGCAGCTCGTAGCTAAGAAAATAATTCAACATGGCCTACCATACTCTTATGTTGAGTATGAAAGAGTTAGTGACACTTGGAAGTATTTGAATGCTGACGTTAAATTCATTAGCCGGAACATGGCTGCAGCAAATGTGTACCAATTTTATGAATTTGAGAGAGACAACTTGAAGAGGGAATTAGCTAATCTTCCTGGAAGAATAAGCTTGACGTCAGATTTGTGGTCAGCAATCACCCATGAGGGGTACATGTGCGTAACTGCGCATTATATTGATCAGAACTGGAAGCTAAACAACAAAGTATTGACATTTTGTGCTCTGCCACCACCACATTCAGATATGGATGTAGCAATTTAGCTTCTCGAGATATTGAATGAATGGGGAATAGGAAGAAAAGTATTCTCCCTCACATTAGACAATGCTATAAGTAATGACTCAATGCAAGATTTTGTGAAATCTCAGCTGCTTTTGAGGAATAATTTGTTGTGTGGAGGTTAGTATTTCCATTTCAGATGTGTAGCTCACATACTTAACCTCATTTTTCAAGATGGTTTGAAGGTTATTGACGACTTTTTGGACAAAGTAAGAGATAGTATTAAGCATGTAACGACATCAGAATCGCGTGAGATATTGTTTGGAAAATGTGCTGCGAGTTTATATGTGAGAGCCGGTCTGATACTGGATGTTCAGACAAGAAGGAATTCAACATACCATATGCTTGAAAGAGCTATCAAGTATCGTGATGTGTTTGTTAACTTGTAGAAATTTGATAAGAAAAATTACAATTTTTCGCCTACAGCTGAGGAATGGAGTAGAGCAGAGAAGATTCACGCATTTTCGAAGCCTTTTGCTTAGATCACTCGTTTGATGTCAAGTTCTAACTACATGAGTTCGAACTTGTACTTATATCAGGTCTGGAAGATCCAAGATTGACTCCATTCGGATTAAGAGAGCGAAGATGAAATTGTTAGACATATGGTCATATCGATGAAAGAGAAATTTGATAAATAGTGGGATGAAGTTAGTGACGTTTTTGCAATGGCATCAGTCTTTGATCAACGTCTTAAGCTTACACTTGCAGAATATTGTTTTGGGAAGCTTGACACATGATGCAAAGGTGGAAAACTTGCGTCTTAATTAAGCTTCATACTCTATTTGAGTCATACGATAAAAAATCAAAGTCCACCTCACCATCAACAGAGCCGCGTGAGATTGCTCAACATAATGTTCGTGATGGAGGATGAAAGGGAACGTTTGAGAATTATGATGTAAGTTATTCTTACTTATTGATACATTCTAAAGCTTCACATGAATTCTTAACTTTACAAGAAAAGCATTGCAGGATTTCTTTGCGTTTCGCAAAATCGGTGTTGTTGCAAGTGGGAAGACTTCTCTTCAAGCTTATCTTGACGAACCTGCGCTTGACATGAGTGATTTTGAGAGCTTGGACATTCTCCAGTTCTATAAATATAATACTCATAGGCATGGTGATTTATGAGCAATGGCTTGCGATCTTTTTAGTATTCCAATCACGACAGTAGCTTCAGAGTCCTTCTTTAGCATTGGTTCCCGAGTGCTTCACAAATATAGGAGCTGTCTACTTCCAAAGAATGTGCAAGCTTTGATATGTAGTAGGAATTGATTAAGAGGATTTGAAACTTATGGACATGGTAAATGTATGAATTTTAACATATATTTTTGAGTTTTATGCTTCAATATATTTCTAAATCTCTTCAATTATTTCTATTTGCAGAAAATGAAAACGATAGTGAAGAAGAGACCTTGCCATCATTTGAATCCATCGTCAATGATGAAGTTGAAAAAGAAGAAGCTTGATTTGTTATTTTTGTTTGGTGTTTTGGTTTTATTTACATTTGAAAGTATTTTCTTTGAACTAGTGTTTGAATTTATTTATTTTTGGTCTTATTTATGAACTTATCAATACACGAACGTGGTAAGCAAATCTGTGTTTGACTTATGATTTATGAAACCTCTGCTTCTATAAATTTGTTTACACATACATGGTTAGCAAATCTCTCTAGATTTTGAGTTAAAGAATGGTCTTTTATGTATATAGTGCATTGTTTTATGTGTAAGGCTTATCTTCATCTCTGTACGAGTTCATATGTGCATTTATGCTCTGGTTGCCGTCTTAGTTTCAGTTGTAAAACTTTCGTTTCTATATAAATACAACTAAATGACCCCAAAAAAATGATGACACCTCTGTTTATGTTTTTTGAAAAGCTTTTGCCATCACTGTTGTTCAACACTTTAGTACCAAGAAGTTTTTTTAAACTTCACAACCGAGTTGTTAACAAGTGACCTAAACATTTATATTAAAAAATGATACGATCGATTAAAGAATATTTATAACAGAGTTGAAATATTGTTAAACATTACAAGAAAACAGATGGTTTGCGACCAAAATAATAGTCACAAAATAGCCGCAAAAGGCCATTTGCGACTAATTTGCGACTATATTTTTTAGTCGTTAAAAATTGGTCGCAAAAACAAATAGTCACAAAATAGTCGTTCTTTTGCAACTGTTAAACTACTATAAAATGTAGTCATTTATTTGAGACTAAATTATTACTCCTTTTCATAGTCATATATTGACGACAATTTAACAACTCATTTTCTTAGTCGTATATTAGCAACTAATTTGTGACTATTGTTATATTTCAAAAAAATAAAATAATTATAAATTGTATGTCGAAATTGATTTATAATTAGTTGATTTAAAGTATGCCGAAAGTGATTTAGAATTAAAATAAACTAATTATAAATTATATTTATAAATTAAAGCCGGTTTACAAAACTAAACTTGAATTAAAATAAAATAAAATCAAATAACCACATCTGCCCCAAATTGGTTTACACTAAACCAAATCTTAAAGAGAAAACCTAAATCTAAACAAAACAGACTCATCTGCCATGAGCCTTTCACCTCCTCCAGCCGCCATGAGCCTTTCACCTCCTCCAACCACCATGAGCATCGCCTCCTCCAGCCGCCATGAGCATCGCCTCCTCCAGCCGCCATGAGCATTGCGCCTCCTGCAGCCGCCATGGGCCTTGCCTCCTCCAGCTTTCTCTACCAAAAACAAAACAAAATCAGATCCAGAATAGAGAGATAGAGAGACAGAGATGCATAGATACAAAGATAGAGAAAGAGAGGTCGAATCGTGGCGGTAGTGGGAGGGCTAGCATAACAGGTAGCTTCTCGCCTTGACGGAGAGGAGTGGTGGTGATGAACGAGACGAGGAGGAGACGAGGTTGAGAGAGATAGGAGAAAATCAGTAAGGGTGGAGAGAGATGAGAGAGATGGGACTTGGGAGTGAAGAAGAAGATGAAGATTCATACAGAAAAGAAAAAGAGATGAGAGGTGAAAAAAAAGAAGAAAAAGAGATGAGAATTGTCGTGAGAGAGAAGTAAAAGGCATAAATCTCAACCATTAGATTGAAGTTAATCCAACAGCTCATAAGTGTGATCCATGTATCTCAATATGATTGGTTAAAAAAACTTATTTCAAAAAATATATTTTGTGACCACTATGAGACTAAATCTAGTTTTATACTATAAATGAATCCCTAAACCCCATAATTACAAAATTGTTGAATATATAAAGATACATTTCATTAATTTTATTATTAAAAGCATGTAATTCACTTTACATAAAAATTTGCAATATTTTATTTGGTTTGATAATTTTTTTCTAAAACATTCAAAAATAATTACTTAAAACACAAACAAACACTTAACATATTATGTAGTATGTAGCAAAAAAAAAATTTTGGACTTATAATATAATATAATTATAGATGAATTGTTTTAGTGGTGAGGATATATGTAAAAGCCAAATCATTTGACAATAATATAGTTATGTCATATACAATTTGAAGAAATACAATTTTGGTANGAATCCCTAAACCCTATAATTGCAATATGGTATGAAAATAGTCGCAAAATAGTATGGAATTTAAGACTATTTTGTGACTAAATCGTAATTTTGGAAAAATGGAATCCCAAAACCCTAAAATTTATTAATAATATGGAAATAGTCGCAACATAGTAGGAAA
>OVAN01014430.1:0-12045 GCA_900406275.1 Anastatica hierochuntica | reverse complement strand
GCAACTTGTTAAGATTAACAGGGACATCAAATTCAGATTCGTCATTAGACATCTTGACCTGCGAAATCAGAAAACAAACTTGTTAGAAGGTATAGCCGAAGCCTCACAATCTCTCAAGTGTTTCTCACGATTTTGTTTTGCTGGAAGTTTCAGATCAGTTTCAGTCTCTTTTTGTCGTGAATCCCACGCTCAAGTGGAACAAATTTTCTGATCTTAAGAATCCAAATCCCCAACCCCCAAAGAGAAGATAGAGAGATTAAGACGTTTGATTGCAAAGACTGAAACTTGCAGCGGAAATTGCAGCCGCAATCCCTTTACTGCAAGAGGCTGGATTTCTCTTTAGCTTTTTTCAGATTCTAAAGATTTCAGATTGTTTTGTTGTCTCGCTGTAATTATACCTCAATAGCCTTTGCAAATTCAGAATAAGATATAGAAGAAAGTGTTCCCCAGGAGAACATAAAAAAATCGATGGTTTTGGAGGTTTTTACCCGATTTTCTTTCTGATTTTTCGAGAATTCTCCTCTATTTCAGTGCTCTGATACCACTTGATGCACTTTTGATAAGGATTTGATCGAATTTGAATGATAAAACTCGCTGAAAAAAGAGGAAACTTTCTCTTTTATTTTTCTATGAGTTTCTGCGAAAAGATGGAGGAATCTTCGATGATTTTATGAAGGATAGAACCCTTTAGATCAGGTGATTGAACTCCTTTTAAGATCTTAAAGACAAGATGCTTGTTAGAGAATGAACTCTTTAAGCAAAAAAAAGGATTGTTCGACTTGAACAAGGGGTTCACAGTTCTGTGAAGAAAAAGGATTTTTGATAAACGATGAATGAATTCTAAAAGTCTGCAGACAAAGTATTTGCAGAAAAGAAACCCTAAGGTTGGCAACAAACTAACCTAAAACTAAACCAATATGTCGCCTTCCTTAACCAGAAAATTAAATCCAAAATAGCTAAAACCAATTCTGAAATTAAACCCTAAAAACAGAAAAATTAAACAGCTTGGTAGTTTTCTGGTTTTACCCATCGAGTGTTCCTGGATAGGCCGATGCAGAAGAATTGGCCGATGCAGAAATCCAGAAGTCAATTTTCTACAGCTTCTTAGTATGAGGTTGGTTTTCCCCATCGGGTGTTCCTGGATAGGCCGATGCAGAAGAAGTGGCCGATGCAGGAATCCAGAAACCAGTTTTCTGCAGCTTCTTAGTCTGAGATCTTGTAATTGGACCCTTTGATAGCCCATTGGCGTCTTTTTCTTGATTTGAATTTGTCCCATCTCCATCTTCTAGCTCATCTTCACTTGCGTTCAAATCCATTCTAGCTCCAAGCTCAATCCATGTTGCATCAGACACGCTCAATGATGATGGCGGAAACGGCGAGAGGCGTGCCTGATTCAAGCGAAAATTCCCTTTAAAGCATATCCTAGGTGAGATGCTACCGAAGTTCGTTAAGGAGGCTCGGACGCATCAAACTCCAAGCTCAAGTCTCACCCGGACCCCTGGCTACTACCACCAAAACGACCCTAGCAAACCTTACGAGGGAAACGCTAAAGAGGCCCTTGGTGTGGAATCCATGCTAACAAGGAGACTAGGCCATGGAGAACATGTTTAAGCGTCTGCCGAGAGTAGCTCCACCGATTATCAGGAGCGCTCCCAACTCCTACGCAGATACGCCCTTTGTTGACGCTATTGCTTTTGGTGAAGTACCCAAGAGGTTCTCTTGGCCAACCATGACTCTATACGACGAGACCACCGATCTAGACACGCACATCTCGCCGTATCGCCAACGCATGCTCACTGCCCCCATCGGCTACGAGCATTTGGAGGTTTGTATGTACAACGGATTTGGAGCAACCCTCACAGGCCCAACGCTATTATGGTACTCCAACCTTTCCAACGGCTCTATCAACTCCTTCACCATATTAACAAACTGCTTCGACGAGCAGTCCGCTAGCAGCCGAGTCTTGGGACGTGATTTTGATGATCTCTATCGTACCAAGCAATGCATTGGTGAGAGCTTTAGATAATACCTCCACTGATTCAAAGGGGGTAAAGGTGTCGGTCCCCAACTGCGTCGCCTCCACGACCATCTCAACTTTTAGGCAAGGGCTGTTGCACGATGGTAACCTGTACAAGGACCTCACTAAGAACCCTTGTCATACCATGGAGGACGTACTCTCCAAGACCTAGGCCAAATTAAATGGGAAGAGGATCCATCTTATCAAGCCCAACGGCACAGAGAAATCATCCCAAAAGCCATGGTCACTCCAAGGCCGCCAGGGACGATAAGCCTAATGCTATATCTTGACCTGAAAACTTCGCCAAGGGTGGCCCTAGAGGATGGCCAAAGCCCTTGGAGAAAGAGGAGCACGAGAAGTACGTGCCTATGACCTAGCCTGACATATCCAGCATGGTGATATCCTTGATAGAGATAGTGACTGAGCTGGGACGCATGTCCAGAAAGGTCAAGTGGCTTGTAAAGATGCGTGCCCCTCAGCACAAGAGAGACACGTCTAAGTGGTGTGATTTTCACCACGACCACGGTCACCTAACGGAGGATTGCTTGCAGCTAAGGCTTGAAGTGAATGAGTTTCTCAGAAAGAGATACCTACGAGAGTTCCTCTCAGAAAGAGGAAGGGCACTCATTCACGAAAAAACCAAGAATGAAGTTCCCTTGGGGCTAAGGCTTGATTTGCTAAGGCACAATTATGATGTCAACTTCATTACTGGAGGATCGGAAGTAAGCGGGGTGACAATCTCTGCCGCCAAGAGAAGCACTCGCGCTGCCAAGATCAACAATGGAGTAGATATCATGGCGGTTAACAGAGAGCATGAAGAAGGCCTTGGCTTAATAAGCTTCACCACTAATAGCAACAGAGAGGTGATGACTCCGCACCATGATGCTCTAGTGATATCACCAAAAGTTGCGAATGACCTCATGAAGCGAATCCTCGTCGACAATAGCAGCTCAACTAACATCATCTTCACCAACGCCTTTGAAAGCTTGGGATTAAATGAAGAAGAAATCACCATAAAGTCCATTTCTCTAGTCAGATTAAGTGGCGAAGTAAAGCAAACCTTGAGAGAAGTAATCCTACCAGTATACATTGGAGGTGTCAACTAGAGGACTACGTTCCTTATTATGGATTGCTCATCATCGTACAAGCAGTAATGGGGAGGCCTTCGATACATGATATGAAGGCCATTCCATCGAATCTGCATTGATCCTTGAAATTCCCAACACCCTGGGGAATAAGGTAAATCAAAGGAGATCAGAAACAAGCACGCTCATGCTACCAGACGACCCTCAGAGCCATTGCTCTAGAGCCCCGCCCGATGGCCACCGCCATGGATATCTCAGCCGAGCCGTGGCACGAAGAAAGCAACCCTCAAAGAACACTCCCGCATACTTTTCAGGGGGCAAGGACACATTCAAGAGACGAGCCTGACGGGGGCACGGGGGTACGAAATAACGGAACAGCTGGATTGCCATCCACAGTTGGAATATTGATTCTATGCAAGAAGTCCTTGGTGTAAGCCTTGGAATCTCTTCTTAGCCATGAGATGGCCATCGATTTTCTTAGAATTCAATTATGTAATAAAAGCTCCGCTATTCTTTGACGAAAGAAACTGTAGGTCTTTAAATTCATTCTTGAAAGGAAAGAAAAACAATTTCCTTTGGAGGAAAAAAAAGATATACACTATCTTTAAAAACCTCCTTAGGAATAACTAAGGCCTTGTGCCCAAAAAAATCCATATAATGCGGACGAGATCCTAATAACCATGGCCGAAAGGTCATGGCGGAATGCGGACGGGCTCCTAACTATGGTCCATCGAATGTTGACCAAATCCAAAAAACCATAGTCGAATGGTCATGGCGGAATGCAGACGAGTTCCTAAAAACCATTGTTGAAAGGCTGTGGCGAAATGTGGACCAGATCCTAATAATGGTATATCTAGTGCATTAAAACTATGAGTTAGAAAAACTAATGGATATGTGCATCCCTGTCCATCCTAGTACTCGACTCATAGAAAAACTTAAAACCGGTCGGTCACAATAAAGCTAGCAAAAACACTGACACACGGTGTCAATAAGGCTTCTTTAGACATTTATATGGATTTTTTTGGGCACAAGAACTTGGTAGATTCCTAAGGAGTTTTTTTAAAGATGTTACATCTTTTTCTCCAAAGGAAATCGTTTTTCTTTTCTTTCAAAAATGTATTTCAAAACCCGCAGTTTCTTTCGTCAAAGAATAGCAGAGCTTTTATTACATAATTGAATTCTATGAAAACGGTGGCCATTTCATGGCTAAGAAGGTATTCCAAGGCGTACGACAATGCCTTCTTGCCTACAATAGATATTCCAACTGTGGATGACATTCTAGTTGTTCTGTTATTTCGTACCCCCATGCTCTCGTTAGGCTCGTCTCTTGCCTGTGGTCTTGTCCCCCTGACCGGAAAGCAGCAATATTCTTTGAGGGCTGCTTTCTTCGTGCAACGACTTGGCAGAGATCTCCATGGAAGTGGCCATTGAGCGGGGCTTTGGAGCAATGGCTCTAAGGGTCGTTTGGTAGCATGAGCGGACTCGTTCTTGATCTCCTCTGATTTTCCTTATTCCCCTGGATGTGGGGAACTTCAATGATTGATGTAGAGTTGATGGAACAACCTTCATATTGTGTATCCATTGCCTCCCCATTATTGCGTTTTACGCCGACGAGCAATCTATGATGAGGAACTTGGTCCTTTGGTTGACACCTCCATCGTATACCAGTAGGATTACTTCTCCCATGGTTTGCTTTACTTTGCCATTGAATCCGACTAGAGAAATGGACTTTCTGGTGATTTCCTCTTTGTTTAATCCCAAGCCTTCAAAGGTATTGGTGAAGATTATATTAATTGAGTTGCCTTTGTCGACGAGGATTCACTTCATGAGGTAGTTCGCAACTTTCAGTGATATCACCAGAGCATCGTGGTGCGGAGTCATTGCCTCTTAGCCGGTATTAGTGCTGAAGCTTATTAAGCGAGGGCCATCTTCGTGCTCTCTGCTAACCGCCATGACATCTACTCCATGGTTGATCTTGGCAGTGCGAGTGCTTCTCTTGGCAGGAGAGATTGTCACCCCGCTTACTTCTGATCCTCTAGTAATGAAGTTGACATCATAACAATGCCTCGACGAATCTTGCCTTGTACCCATGGGAACATCATTCTTGGTCTTTTCAAGAATGAGCGCCCTTCCTTTTTCTGAGAGGAACTCCCGTAGGTATCCCTTTCTGAGCAATTCATTCACTTTGAGCCTTAGCTGGAAACAGTCCTCCATTAGGTAACCGTGGTTGTGGTGAAAATCACACACCTTCGACATGTCTTTCTTGTGCTGACGGGTGCGCATCTTTACAGACCATTTGACCTTTCCAGACATGCGTCCCAACTCAATCACTATCTTAGCTGGGGATATCAACATGTTGGACATGTCGGGCCAGGTCATGGGCATGTACTTCTCATGCTCCTCTTTGGCCATGGGCTTTGGCAATAATCTAGGGTCACCCTTGGCGGAGTTCTCAGGTCCAGACCTGGCATTAGGCTTATCGTCCCTGGCGGCCTTGGAGTGACCATGGCTTTTGGGATGATTCCTCTGCGCCAGTTGGGCCTGATAACTTAGGCCTGCTTTCCATTTAATTTGGGCCCAGGTCTTGGAGAGTACGTCCTCCATGGTATGGTAGGGGTACTTTGTGAGTTCCTTGTACATGTCACCATGGTGCAGCAACCCTTGCCTAAAGGCTAAGATGGTCGTGGAGGCGACACAGTTGAGGACCGACATCTTCACTCCATTGAATTGGTGGAGGTACTCTCTCAAGATCTAGCCATGGCGTTTTTTGATCCGATAGAGCTAATCGGAATCACGTCTCAAGGCTCGACTGCTAGTGAACTGCTCGACGAAGCGGTCCATTAGCATGGCGAAGGAGTCGATAGAGCCGTTGGCAAGGTTGGAGTACCACAACAGTGCTGGGCCTGTGAGGATTGCTCCAAATCCTTTGCACATACAAACCTCCAAGTGCTAATAGCTAATGGGTGCAGTGAGCATACGTTGGCGATACTGCGAGATGTGCATGTCTAGATCGGTGGTCCCGTCGTATAGAGTCATGGTTGGCCAGGAGAACCTCTTGGGTACTTCGCCATAGGCATTAGCGTCAACCAAGGGTGTATCCGCATAGGATTTGGGAGCGCTCCTGATAATCAGTGGAGCTACTCTTGACAGATGCTTTATCATGTTCTCCATGGCTTGTAGCCTCCCCATTAGCATGGCTTCCACACCAAGGGCCTCGTTAGCGTTTCCCTCGTAGGGTTTGCTAGGGCCGTTTTTATCGTAGGAGCCAGGGGTCCGGGTGAGACCTGAGCTTGGAGTCTAGTGCGTGCGAGGCCTCCTTAACGACCTTCGGTGGTGTCACGCCTAGGGTCTCTTGGGGTCAAAAATGGTCACGATGAAATTAACTCCTAAAAAGTACAATAGAAATGTTGTCTCTCTTACGGGAACGAAAATCGTAAGAGGATTATCAATTCCGCGGCTCTTGCCATCTAGACGATATCCTCTCAACAAAACGTCGAAACCCCGCGTCTAGCCAACCGTAGGCGATCACTTTGCAAAGTCTAGTCATTCGCGAGTTACTAAACGCGAGAATATCGAAATCAATACTTGAGACTTCCGTATAACTCCCAAGAGATCTCAATAGACAAGTTTCGAAGCGATAAGAAGTCACCGTGAACGGCGGATAATCACGTCGCTTCGTAAACACGAACAAGGTCTAGTCGCCCAATGGGCGACTAGACTCTTCGCAAGTCTAGTCGCCCATTGGGCGACTAGACTCATTGTAGGTCTAGTCGCGCAATGGGTGACTAGACTCTTGACAAGTCTAGTCACCCATTGGGCGACTGGACTCTCGGAATGTCTAGTCGCCCAATGGGCAACTAGACTCGTAACAAGTCTAGTCGCCCATTGCGTGACTAGACTCTCAGAAAGTCTAGCCGGCCCCGATTGACTAGACCACATCCTCTCGATCATCTTCTCTTTAGAATATCGTTTTGATTGTCTCTTGTTTCGTCTCAATTGGAGTTTCCGTTAAAGTTTCGCGATAATATTCGTAAAGGCTTGTTCTTTTCGTAAAAACTTCGTATCGATCGTGTAAAATGATAACGGTTAACTCGAACACCGATATTATCTTAACTATATGATTGGTCTTATCATTTTACAAAACCATCACTGCGTAATCGTACGAACAAAGATTTCTCCGAAAGAAGTCTTAAAAGTCACTTAGTCGCAAAACGACCCAGGAATGCCCAAAACGCGATAAAAGTCTGCTTATGATTCAGAACAAGAATGGGCCCAACTCCGTAAACGAGTTAACCAATTTCAGAAAATGAGAAATGAAAAAAGCGATCAAGTCAAGTTTAGAGATAAATATGGAAAAATCGTGAAGATAAGGAATATTCTCGAAAAAGGAATATTTCCGCGGAAGGATATACTCGAATCTAGGGCGGGAAAGGAAACCGGACCAACCTATTTAGGCATATATAAGAGAGGCCAAGGAGAAGAACGAAGAGACAGAAATTTCTTCACAACTCACACTTAGATCACTTAGGTTTATTTTCGTTTTTGTTAGCAAGCTGTGTCTCAACAAGGTTTAGAAGTCTTACGCTGTAAGAACAAGGATACTCGCCGACATCTCTCGTGCCCACGGCTTATTACCTGTTGTAACGCTCAAACGCATATTTGGAATATGATCTCGATTGCTCAACTCTGTTTTTCGATTCTCTCTTTTATTATTACTTCCTCGTCTGTTATTTCGTATTTTGATCTCTTGTTTTTAGTTTAGCAGAAATCCGGCACCTCAAGGAAAGTTAGGGTTTCCTGGCTTTCCTTCGATTACGAAAATCGACAGTGCGGCACAGAATAACGCGGATGACCCAACAAATCCCAAGAAGGATACGGAAGAAAATGAAGTCGAGCGAATTGACCTGGACTTCAACGATTAATCCTATTCCACGGATGAAGACGTTGACATAAACCCAAGAAGGGTTAAGGGTCGCGTAACACGAAAAGACTCTCAGCTCAACGAACCCATCACAAAAGAAGAAAATATCTTCTTGGTAGAGAAAGAGAAACAGGTCCTGGAGCACGCCAGAGCCATTCGCAGTACACGCCGACAATATCAAAAAAAGACCAGCGACGATCTCGACGAGATTCGCGATCTCCGTGACTACATCGCGAAAACAACGACAGAAGTTAAAGCGGTAAAGTCGCATATCCACCATGCGACTAGCACTGCGCCATAGATCGATAGGCATTTGCTCGAAAAACTTCATTCACTACTCGCATACTAGAGTCTCGAATCCTGGGAAGGTGAAAATCCTAATGTATGACGGAACCTCCAATCCGAAAGCTCACGTGCATACATTCCAGATCGCAATGGCGAGATCCAAGCTCAAGGAAGGCGAGAAAGACGCTAGTTTCTACCACCTTTTCGTCAAGCATCTCCAAGGGGCGGACCTCGAATGGTTCTCCCGTCTAAAACAGAACTCCATCGGAAGTTTCCGTCAATTATCCTCGGAATTTCTCAAACAATACTCCATGTTTATGGACAGAGAAACCTCCGACGATCTGTGGAGCCTATCTCAAAGAGAAGATAAATCTCTCCGAGATTTCATGAACAACTTCAAGATAGTAATGTCGAGAGTCAGCGGGATCAGCGAGAAGGTGGCAGTAGACGCGCTCAGAAAAACCGTCTGGTACAAGTGGATGTTCAGGAAGTGGATAACTCTCGAAAAACCATGCACTATTCATGATGCACTTCATAAGACTACAAACTTTATCATCATCGAAGAAGAGATCAAAGTTCTATCGCAAAAACACAACCAGCAAAGGCATCCTCGAAAGACTTAACCTCAGAACAGAAAGCGAAAAAGAAGATCCCTTGTAATGACAAGTATGTCCATCACGAGGGAGAAGATGTCTGGGGTCACATAACTACTCCATCAACTCCCAGTCCGAACAAGGCAGGACGTCCGAGAATACCTGAACGCGGAACACATCATACGACGAGAACACCTTCTTCGAGTTCCACCAAACGAAAGGTCACTCCACCGAAAACTGCACGATTCTCGGAGCGAGACTAACAGCAAAACTGCTCGCATGGGAAATCTCAGACATAACCAGTGTAAAAGACCTCATACGCGATACATACCACCAACCCAGGACTGATAAAGCACCCCCATGAGACCATGTGTCTCAAGGAACTCAAGCGGATGGAAAACGCGGAAGGAGACACGACGACAAAGGCAACGACTCTTATCGCCGCAGAGTGAATATGATCACCGGAGGGTCGCAATACTTTCGCGACACTGTCTAATCGATAAAAGAATACCACCGAAAGGCTGATTTAAGTGCAAACTGATCTATGCTACTCGACACCGCAAGTGACACCGCAAATGACACTATCACATTCGAGGAATACAAAACTATCAGGATCGACAAACCCCATAACGATCCTTTCGTGATCGACCTTGTCATAAAAGTTCTCGAAGTCGCTAGGGTCCTCATCGACACATGAAGTACCGTCGATATCATCTTCCACGATACCCTCAACAGGATGAACATCGACTTATCTGAGGTCATATCTGCCAAGAAACCACTCACGGGTTTCTCCGGTATGACGTCAACAACTCTCGGATCGATCAAGCTTCCGGTGATGGCCAAGGAGATCACGAAAGTCGTTGATTTCGCGGTCGTCGACCATCCTGCCATTTATAACATGATCATGGGAACACCATGGATAAACTCCATGAAGGCAGTCCTATCGACCTACCACTTAGGCATTAAATTCCCGAGTCCCAATGGAATCGCCGCAATATGGGGATGCCAAAAATAGTCACGACCCTGCTTCCTAGCCAAGCATAAGCTAAGACAAGTCGCAATGACGCCCATGGCCAAACCCAAACGAATGAAGACAACTCGGCCGTTAGCCGAAGACACTTCCGAAAAAGATGTGCCAGAATCGTCAACTCAAGAAAAATGGCTCAGTCCGAAGGAAATAAGAAAACTTTTGAGCCCAACGTTCCTGACAAAGCAATACTCTCGACACCAGAGGAAATCGTCGACCCAACTGTAGTCATCAACACTGAAACAGCCGACGCAACTCTACCAATTGAGTGATCACTCGCAACAACAAACTGAACTATGAGACGACTTGCTCTTCGAAAGAGGTACGTAGGCAGCTCTTTGCAAGAGAAGTTCAGCTGTCCCCCTCTCTAAAAAAGGGGGGAGTGGGTGTACGTATACTCGTATGCTCCCACACTTTGTACTCGACAATTTTCGATACGTTTCAACAATAAATTTTTGCTTTTTATTTTCATATAACCCAAAAATAGAAATCATACGGGAAAACCTTTCTTAACGAATCTTGACTATAACGTGTTCGTCAACACATTTTGCCACAAAACGGAAAAACTTTCGGAAAAAGCGAGACGTCTCAAATTTCTGAGAAACACAATTCTGAACT
Source organism: Anastatica hierochuntica (assembly GCA_900406275.1). Lineage (NCBI taxonomy): Eukaryota > Viridiplantae > Streptophyta > Magnoliopsida > Brassicales > Brassicaceae > Anastatica > Anastatica hierochuntica. Next base: position 1,499 of record OVAN01014430.1, on the reverse strand, counting down.
CGATAAAAAACTTCTAAAAACAGTCGTAAGACTATCAAACCACTATCGGGCAAAGGACAAGTATTTGTTCCAACTTTGCACCCGTCGAATGGCCCCGACAGACGAACTAGTCCCTTACCTTAACCTACTCTTCATGATGAATTGATTCTCATACATTTGACTAGGATAATAGCGCGCTATAAAAGAAACCTGAAATTTTGGTCAACACTTCCAGAAGACTTCGAAATCGTCTTTGGAAAGATGCTCAGTTACCGATTGATGCAAGTCATATAAGCCTAGAATTTATCGCAAACTTCAATATCGAGATGGAACCAGCTCGAAATCGAAAACGGGAAACGTAAGCCGTAGTTAGTCACCGCACGTCCTAAAACCATGAGTAAACCTAGGTCTTGCCCTAAACCCAACACACTGGTTTCAAACATCTCAAGACATAGTATCTAACCGATATGAGATCCCAAAACTTGGCTCTTCGTCTATACTCGTGTTTATAAGAATCTGAAAGACTAAGTCTCTCGAAAACTCGCATCCGAAACAAACAACGAATATAGCGATGCTTCGAGGAATGAATATGAGACGACAACTCATAATTTGTCTCCACGTACGCAACACTACTCATACATTATCAAATTAAAGCAAAATCACCGTTTATTAATACGAAACCGCAAGACGACGGGGTTTCAAAGCCACACATGGCCAACCCTAACAGATAAAAAGCGGTCACACTTGGCAAAAACATGAACACGACTTAAAACACGGAACACACTCCCTCTACGTACAAACATCTCTTATTTATGAATCGTATTCATAATAACCAGACATCAAAAAATCCCCAACGCTAAACGAGTTTGGATTTTGGTCCACCGTGTCCTTTTCACCCCGAGTGGTGTCCCCAACTTCCTCCGAGTCAGGAGAAACGGGAATCGGGGCCCAGTGACCACGAACCCTCCCTTCGATCGAAGGGATCAAAGACTCAACATCCTTGCACTTCTCCATGTGGCCGAACATTTTGTCCATCTCAAAGCGATAGGAGTAATCAGAATGCAGGGTGCGCCATAAAGCACCTACCGAACCACGACAGTCGTGGTACTCTCTGAAAGATTGTTATGCGCACTTGTATTGGTTAAAGTCGGCCGCAAACTGAACCAAATGTTCAGCCACCACCAAGGCGATCTCGTGCTTTTCACGTCTATACGCGCGACGAACCTGCGACGCTTGATTCCGCGTCAACTCCTTCTCACTTAGAGAAGCTGCTTCAACCTCCCTTTTTAAGCGGGAATTCTCTTCTTCAAGTTTTTCGACCTTGAACCGAGCCATCTGCGCCTCTAAGCTGTTCGCCCTAAGGGCCTCGTCCATAACGTGGAGACCCTGTGATGCAATACAGAATGCTTCAGAGATTGAACTAGAGCTGAGTGATAGTGAAAACGAAGAGAGCTTGGACAATGGGCTGATAGATTCGACTAAAGAGATAAAAGAAGGATCCGATCCATTCGTTCTATCCA
>OVAN01014429.1:0-12046 GCA_900406275.1 Anastatica hierochuntica | reverse complement strand
CCTAACACATTTAATCATTAACATATTTGACCCCACCTAATGATTCTTACAGTTATCGGTTGAGACAATCCGATTACATGATTGGTGGTGGCGTCGAGACTTGTGTTTCTTGACAAAGGTGGTTTCGGGGAATCAGTTACAGTTTCACGGTGGCATCCCTAAGGTTTTAGAGTTGGGAACGGCAAACTCCGACCTCGACTCTCGAACGAAGGCCCCCGAATAGTTTTCATTTTCTTTTGTTGGCGGCCTCATATGGGTTGGGTTCAGAAACGGCCTCGAGCTTGATCTTTTGCAGGTTTTGTTTGAGTGTTGACTTACGTTTTAGAGGCAGATCTTGGGCAAGCCGATTCCTACCAGATTCGTACTCATGGTTTTTAACAGTCCCTCTCGAGCGTAAGCTAGCAATTTCAATGATCGACAAGCGTCAGTGTCTTCGTCTACTCGGTTTTCTGTGTACTTGTGTGTCTATTTTATTGTTAGTGTCTAGTATTACGTGTTTTACGTTTGTATTTCAATGTGGTTTATATTATTCTTTTTTTTTTTAATTTGCTGCTTGTAGTCATATCTCCTGTCAAAAATTTAAAAATAGTATAAATTTCAACATTTAACTAAAAAAGCTTTTATTGATGAACAATTTTTTGCTATACAAAACAAATGTTAAATGATTCATTGTCTTTGATCATGGCTGATTAAAATGATTATGTGAAGTCGTTTTCTCTGAAATAATTGACAACTACTTGAGAAACGTGGTGGATTAAATCGTGGAAAAATATGAAACCAAGACTTGTACAAAAATGGTAGGACCAAAATCCATTTCAATTTTGTTTTAAAGATCATTCAGTACTAATTTCTATCTCCAATCTACTACAAGAAAAAGGGTAAAATTCAATTGATACGTATACATCGGCCAGATCGTGATATCAAAATTTGACTGTTCAAAAAGTTATTGAGCATCAGAAACTTCATAAAAATTTACGAATTTAATTAATATTGTTAATCAATGGAAATATGAAGGAAAAAGGTATGACCAGCTTTCTATATATCACTGGTTTCATTCATATGGTGATGTCACTCACAATTGTTATTTTCATCTCTTATTCATCTCGATTTTCATATTATATTAAATTCGATTTTGGTTCCCAAAAGCTTTAGCGAAAAAGATAATGATTAATAAAGTTAAGGAGAAGGAAATAATAGTGGAAGATATATATCATATAATAACTTTATAAAAAAAAAGAGATATATATCAATATATGACGTCAAGAGATATGGGACGGGGAAATCTTGAGCGATGGAAGGTGGGTCTTCCAAATCTTACACTTAGACTTGTTGCTTTTCCTTTTTCATTTTTATTTTTCCCACAAACCATACTTTTTGAGCGTATGATTGTTTAAGATTTGTGAATAAAAATATTCATACCGTCGGAGTTTCCAGTTCTAGTTCATAAAACTTAAAAAATGGTTCTATCCAATTAACCAAATTATGGAATTATAATATTTTTATGCGCATCTTAAATACACACAAAAATTTGATCCTTTTCAAGAATTATTGGTTCCTAACTCGAAATCAATACTATAATAATTAGATTAATTCATTACATATTAGAATAAGCTCTTTCCTGAGAATATTCTATCATTTCAGAAATCCCACTACAAATTATATCAGTCTAGAAATAATTGATCATATCAACTGTGTTTTGATCCTATCTTACGTTAGGTGCTTCTAAAATCATCTGGTCAATTTTTTTTATTGGCAGCATAGTACGAAATAAACAGTAAAACATTAAAAATGTCAAATGTTAAACTAATGTGATAAAATGAGTACTCGTTTACTAGTAGCTTCATAAGCAAAGATTATTGTGTGTGTGTGTGTGGGAGGGGGTGGGGGGATTTAAATAGAGTTTTCTAATGGAGATTATATGAACACAAGAAAAGGATCAATTTTTTACTACGATATGCATCGAAAAGTGGTCGTAAAAAATCTATTATTACCGTATTACAACAAAAAGTGTCGTCTGAATTTTGGTGAATAAGTGGTCGGAAATTTTCAACCAGTTTCATCACCTTATCTTATATTGTCAAAAAAGGGTTGAGTCACTTTTCATGTTGAAGACAGGTACATGACTTAGATAACTAATGTTCTCAGAGTCGAAGTTTATTCGAAACAAGTCGTTGTCTAGGTGACCAATAAGTACCGATTATCTGAGTTTTTGTTTATTTTTTTATATTTATTTTGGAGATTTACTTTTTCACATAAATCTACTAATGGGGAAAAATGCCAAAAAATCTCAAACTTTTAAATTTTGGTCAAAAAAATCCACAATTTTCACTTAAGCTATTTTAATCCTCAATTTTAAAATTTGGCCATTTAAATCCCAAACTTTCATTGACCAGACTAAAAAGAGTCCAACAAAAGTCAACCGTTAAATCAGATTTAACTTCCGTTAAATATGAAACGACGTCATTTCGTTTCGATAACTCTCAAAACGACATCGTTTTACGTTAAATCGAAAATAAAAAACACTATTAACCGAGACTCGAACCCCTATCTCACATATAACACAAACATGTTTTCCAAACTACGCTAGCTAACATTCTTTTGCATTATTTTCTCACACATCTATATATCTAGTTAGTTTTGGAATTCTATAAACTAGCTTGACAATTTAATAAATTAGTTAGTTTAATGATTTAATAAATTAGTTAGTTTAATAAATTAAATTTATAATTTAATAATTTAATAAATAAGCTTGAAATGTATAATTATAATTAGTTTAATCATTTATAACATAAATATAGTAATTTATTAATAACATATATAGTTTTTTAAATCCTTTTTCAATTTTGTTTTTGTAATTTCAAAAATAATTTATTTATTAAACTAATTGATTTATTAAATTATTATTCTATTTTGCCTCGAATTATATGAAGATATTTTTTTAACATTTTTCCAAATATTTTAGTAAATTAGTTAATTTAATGAACTAATAAATAAAAAAATTTATTAATTAAATAAAATATTAGCTTTCAGTAATTTTAATCACTTTAATAATTTACTAAATAAATTAGTTTTAAAAATACAAAATATTGAAAAAATTGTAAATAGACTATATATCCCTATATGTTATTAATAAATAAATTTATTTAATAATTAAATAAAAAATTAGTTTGAAATTCAGTAATATTATTTATTTTATTTATTTAATTAATAAATTAGTTTTAAAATAGTTTAACTATTAAATCAATTTAAATAGCTGAATTTCAAAACCACTTTATTTATTTGTTTATTAAACTAATTTATTGAATACAAACTAATTTATTTAATTATGAAATTAATTTATTAAACTAACTAATTTATTAAATTATTAAACTAATTTATAGAAATGAAAGAATAACTAGATATATTGATGTGTGAGAAAATAATTTATAAGAAAGTTAACTAGCTTTGTTTTTTTTTTTGAACGAAAGTTAACTAGCTTAGTTAGTAAAACTTATTTGTGTAATACATGAGGTAGGAGGTTCGAGTCTCGTTTAAGTAGTGTTTTTTAATCGTTAGATTTAATGTAAAATGATGTCGTTTCATATTTAACGGAAGTTAAATCTGATTTAACGGTTGATTTTTGTTGGACTTTTTTGGTCTGGACAACGAAAATTTGAGATTTTGGTCAAATTTTAAAAATTGAAGATTAAAATGACTTAAGTGAAAGTTGATGATTTTTTGGCCAAAATTGAAAGTTGAGGATTTTTTTGACATTTTTTTTCTTACTAATGTTATCTTGTTTGCTATTTTAAATTTTAATATATGAGTTTATAGCATATGCCTGCATTTAATGTGTTGTTTGAATTGAGTTCTTGGATGGCAAAAAAAAAAAAAGAATTGAGTTCTTGGTTGTATAAAAAGTGTGTTGGTTATGAAAAATGTATGAGAAAAATTTGACCTGGACGTTGACTCGAATGCAGGTTTGCCAGAGAAGTCGGTGTATAAATAGGTATTATTTTTTGGCGTTACATAATTATTTAAACGTCAGATACAAAATTATTTTGTGCAGCCATTATATTTCGATTAAATTTTATTTTTAATTATAAAAACTTAAGAAAATTTTAACTTATAGTAGATAAGACAAGTTCCACGTGCAATGCCCACAGACCTGAAATCAAATACATTTCTGGACTATACGAAGATACCACCAATCAGAAAAAATTAATTTATACGAAAAATGGAAAAATCTAGTACAGTTATTGATTAAACTAATATGTTCACTAGATTGCGTCGTTACACTGATTTAGTAACGTGTGCTGGAGACGAATTAAATATACTTTATTATATTGGTTATGGTATATATGCTCCAAGATTATATGCAATATGACTATACAATATTATTAAAATCATATAATTTATATTTGGCGAATTATTTTTCAAAACATATAAAACTCTCAAATATTGGTAAACTATTTTAATTTTCAATTTTTTACTTGAAATAAAAAAATCACCTATTATCATTGACCAAATTATTCTAGACACGTCAAAAGTCAACATTAACTATTCACTAACAGAATTTACTGTTTGACTTTCAACGTGTCTAAAATAGCTTACTCATCGATAATAAGTATTTTTCGTGTTTGACCAATAGTTGATGTATAAAATGACGTGTATGGTAGTTTACAATTTTTATGGTTTAAATTTGAAAATTCATGGGTTTTTTTTTATCAATTTTCCCTCAAACATTTATATAAGTCATGAGACAGAAATACTTGGAGTTTTGTAAACCAAGTATAAGAATGAATAGTGTGATGCTGATAGTAAAAGTGTCTCGTTTTCTAAAACGATCCACCATATTTAAAAGAATAAACTGAATTACTTCATAATTTTTTCCCAAAACAAAAATAATAAAAGAAAAACGAGAGAGTGCATGTGAGATGGGCCAGACCAGCTGAGGCAACTAGCAGTTTCTTCAAGGGACATGAATGAATGACTTTTCTTACTCAACTTTGCACTTGCTATTTAGTATTTACTTTGTTAGTCATATCTTTTTTTTTAACATGTTAAAATTTATTATCATTCTTGTTTCTTTTACAGATTTTACTGAAGAATACTAGTAGTAAAAAAAAGAAATAAAAATTTACACAACAACAAAATACAGAAAAAATACTGTAACAAAATATAAATTTGAAATAGCTTGTTTGAAGACCTAATACAATAGGTCGACAGCGTAACACAGTCGAGCCAAAAGCCATGAACAGGACGCAATGACTGATAATTGTTGTGCGCTACAGATATTCGGATCAACTTTAAACCCTACTATATCGGCTCCTACAATTTCTTTCGGAACGCACCCTTCGATACAAACAGTAGAGACATCGAACCCTTAATTTAGCTAGTAGTGAACTCAAACGATATCACAGAGAAGAGCACCAGACTGACAAATTCATCGTCGGGAAGATAGAAACAAGAGATTGTCGCTTTTTCTTCCATCTAGTCAAGACCGTTACACCCATTTAACCAGAGATCCCAAAGTGGAAAATCGGACCGAACTGAGCATAATTCCCCGGTGAAATTCACAGCGGGATCCAAGTCAGAACGATTTTTCAACTACCACCCCACCGATCAAATCTACTATGAAGAAACATCTTCCTACATGGCCAAATGCCAAAGCTCTTATTTGGAAAAGGGGATTGAAGTTTTGCACCTCACTATCAACGAACTTGCAAAAGGGTGAGTAAGTTTCCAAGTAAAGGCACTATATCCAAAGACCACTGGTCCCTCCAACATCGAACTAAAACCTAAATGCACTGCCACCGAAAAAGAAGAACCTAGTTAACAACTTCAAATCGTTCATCTTCGCACACGTCACTGCCCTTGAAAACCAAAGGTAATCTTAATCGCCGAAAAAACAGGTCAACCCAAAAGACCACCATAACGCCACTACTAGAAGAACATAGCGGTTAAACTGACCCCTAGCTCCGTCTCGAAACCAAAATCGACTAGCCACCCAATTGTGCCTGCAAAACTAGAGGAGGAAGTCGTCGGTAACTAACAAATCTTCCCTCCTAAGCTGAAAAATTCCCTTCAGTCCGACGCCGAGATGCTTTCATATATGGGGAAAAAACTTTCGGGGGTTTAACCTTCCAACCGAGAGCTAGTAGGAAACATCGCTGACAACAACTGAGAGATATTTTCCCAAAAAAACAAATGAGTCACGAAGCAGTGGTCCTCCACCATCCCAACACCACCACAAGCCTCCAAATCTTGCCAGATCTAAGATGTGCCTCTGAATCCTACAAAGAAAAAACCCTTCTACAAGAAGCTCCGAGTCATACACCTCACGATCACTCCAGAACACGCAATCTCCGAGCAGAGGCACCGAAGACTAAATTTCCAGAGTGATTAGTATTTCTGATAGCATTTAAAGAAGAAGGAGGGGGAATCAAAGAGGATATAAAGTAGAAGAAAAACCAGACTACCGCCACCGGCGACGGTGCCGAGAGTGGCTGAAACATATTAGAGTTTTTTTTTTCTTTTACAGAAAGTAAAGAGAGAAGAGAGCTTTTTGTTACTCAACTTTATTATTACAAATGTAATATTCTTGTTAGACAAACTTTGTTATCTTCGTTCTTTTGCACGCTATGTTCTATCTCTTACATTCTTTTCTTGATAAAATGTGAATATTCACTCAAATGAAAGTTTAAAATACAATGTTTCACATGAACCAAAAAGATTAAAAGAATTACTTAGGAACAAACATTTTAGATTTAAAACTCAAGATAGCTTTAACACTGAAGCTAGAGTATGCAAACATTCGATGAAGCGAAAAGATTTGACTACGTCTTAAAACACAAACCTTATTCTTCGGGTGACGCTTCTAATCACGAACCCTATTTCTCCGATGACATTTCCAAATATGAACCTTAATCTCCTGATGATGCTTTTTCACACGAGCCCAGTAAAGATCGAAAATGCTCTAAGACACGAATCCAGCGAAATCCCACCTCTACAACACAATCAAAAGCAAGGTATCGAACTGTCCAAAAAGAATTTCCATTATCTAACATAAATTCTAAGAAACTTAAAATTATCATGGTGAAGTCACGACCGTCACCTAAAGCCTTAGCAAAGAGAGAAGTAGCTAATCTCTCCCTCAACCCTCCTCACCATGCCGTCGTGAGCCGAAGCAAAAAAAAAACAGAGAGATTCACACACAACTATATTGTGGCTAACAACACACACATGAAGTAAATGAGTCGCTCAGCCTGAAGCGCCACCCCAATGAGATACTCATCAACACGCGAAGAAGAGAATTATCGTCATCGTGCGTCTATTTTTCAAACAAAAGCTAGATTATGTCATGTGAGAAATTTGAATCAGGTCTTACACCATGACACCAAGGTACAGAGAAATTGCAAAATCATCACCTCGTCACTCCTAAGAAGATGCCGAGAGTCATATATGTCATGGAGGAAGAAGTATCACGCGCCACAACTTTTAGAGTTAGCCACCCCCTAACAACGCCGCCTTTGAAAGGCCAACTCCTCTATCTCTTTTGTACTCTTCCTACTTGCCGCTCCACCAGGAGTCATCACCATCTTTTCCAAGATCCGACCGAATTTATGGATCTACAACGCAACCACCACTAGATTAGCATGACAAGTAAACACACTTTGAGAGAGAGAGAGAGAGGCAAAATGAAAATGATAGGAAGATGGGGGTGCCAGCCACGGCGGTGGAGGACCACCGAGCCGGCGGATTTGAGGAAATATCTGTTTTTCGCCTAGAGAAAACTAGGTTTTGTACTGTGTTGCTTGCATCATCTATTCAACTTTTTGTTCATTTAATATTATTTTCTTACGATAAATGAATAAGTTTGTTGTAAAGTTTCTACAACATGATTTTGAACTTCAATTAAAGATGAAATAACAAAACAGATTGTGATTTAATGATAACAAAAATGATTTTTTAAGAGATTATGAGATCGACGAAGATGAAGGTTCGAATATGGAAACATCTAAAAGTATATTAATATCTTATAATAGTAAATTTACTATTATCTAAAAATAGTATACATTAATGTTTATCTTAATTTAGGAAAATATGGCCAATTTCACTTGGTGAAAACATCAAGAGGATGATCCGATGAGTAAAAAAATCGATAGATCACTTATTGGCGAAGATTGGCTGAACTTTTTCTTATTGTCTTATGCGCTGTTTGAGACAAGGGGAATATCTCATCATGCTCGATGTTTGGTTCATCTATCCTTGGCTACGCTTTCTCACCGTCGTCTGTTCAAATTTTATAATCTATTGACTGCATCAGAGTCCTCTGTTCCTCTTGTGTCAAACTATTGGCGAGAAACAAAGACTTGTTATCTCCAAGACTTCTATTCATCGCTTTGCTAAGAAACTAAAAGAACTCAAGGGATGTATGCGTCAACTAAGTAAAGTTGTTGTTGGAAATCTACCTCGAAAGACAAAGGAAGATTATGATATACTATGTACTAAGCAGTATGACGCTCTGATGCTAGCTTCCCCTGAGTCTTTTCAAGCTTATTCTGACACAACAAAACGATGGAAACAATTATCCGCTCTCAAAGAGGCTTACCTGAAGAAAAAGTTTAAAGTAAATTGGTTTGAAGTTGGAGATAAGAATAATAAATACTTTCACTAGTTGCTAAAATACGAGCTTCTTGGAATGCCACTGGTGTTATTATAACTTCCATGAGGGAAATAGTCACAACTCATGAGGAGATTAGAATCGAGGCTGAGAGATGGTTTCAAAAAATTTTGCAAGACTATCCGCAAGACTAATGTGGTATAGATGTCTCGCAACTTGGCGAGTTACTATCTTATCGATGTATGCATGTCTTTAGGAAATTCTAGTTTAGCAAGTAACTGAGGAGGAAGTTACGATCATGTTATCCATTTTGATGTCAAACAAAGTGTCAAGACCTAGTGGTTACACGAAAGAGTTCTACCTTGGTGCTTGGTCAGTGATTTGACCTGATTTTGTTGTTGTTGTCCAAGCTTTTTTCAGAAACGGTTTTCTTCAGAAGGGTGTTAATGATATTATTTTGGTTTTCATTTAAAATAAAACAAATTTGATGGAGATGAAGTACTACATACCTATCTCTTGTTGGAAGATGATTTATAAGGTCATCTAAAAAATCTTGTTCAGTAGATTGAAAATGGCTCTTTCGTATGCCATTCTACCTAATCAATCGGTTTTTGTAAATGATCATTTACTTTTTGAGAATTTTTTTTTGCTACAAAGTTAGTAAATGACAACCACAAAGATACGATATTTGCGGGAATGATATTAAAGACTGATATAGTTAAAGAATTAGACAATGTTCAATAGGACTTTTTACGAAATGATCTTACAGCTATGAAATTTCCGAAAAGCTTCATAAAGTAGATTTACATTTGCATTTCCACTCCATATTTCTTGTATCAAGTGACTAGGGAACTTGAGGGGTTCTTCCAAAGTTGGTGTCGGTTGTGTCAAGGTTGCCTCTTGTCACCGTATATGTCCGTGATTGAGATTAATGTCCACTCCAGACTATATGAATTCAAAAGCTTTGGACGAGACCATAAAAAATGTCGTGATCTCAATATCACCCATCTTTCCTTCGCATATGACATCTTAATGTTCATTGATTTTTCTTTATACTCGGTACAAGCTGTAATTGATGTATTAGACATATTTTCTCAAGTTTCAGGCCTAAGTATTAGCATAGATAAATCTTATATTTACGCTTCGGGCATATCTGACGACTTGCAGCAAGAGTTGGTGGAGAGGTTCCACTTCTCTCTGAAATTTCTTCCCATTCATTACATGGGACTTCCACTTATAAAAAGGAGGACAAATACGGCTGATTATGGGCCATTATTGAAAAGGTATGAGCTAAAATGCTCTCATGGGCAGCAAGGTCTCTCTCTTTTGCGAGCAAAGCTCAACTTCTTCATTTTGTCATCTCAAGTATCACCCAGTTTTGGTGTTCAGCTTTCAGGCTTCCTCGACATTTTTTTAAAGGAGATAGAGCACTTATGCTCGACGTTCTTATGGTCAGGTCCCGACCAAAATGCTAACCGAGCAAAAGTCTCTTGAGAAGAGGTGTCTTTGCCAAAGAGCGAAGGTGGCTTAGGGTTTTGGCTCTTAGTGGAAGCTAACATTGTTTTTGGTCTCAAGCTCATTTGGCATATGTTGTCACTCGAAACGTCGCTCTAGGTTAATTGGATTAAGAGACATTTGGCTAGACAAAGTTCTCTCTGGACAGCTAGCTCCTCCTCAGGCTCACTGGTTTAGCGCAAACTCTTGAAGTTTCGGGATAAGGCTGTTGATTTTCTTTGAATGAAGCTAGGAGATGGGTTTGCTACATCCTTATGGTGGGATAGTTGGCTTGTTATTGGTCACCTCGTAAACATTGCTGGTGAGAGAGGACCATCTAAAATGGGCATTCCCTTGTCGGCCTATATGGGTGACGTAGTTGCGGCTAGTTGGATATTTCGTCGCCAGATAAATGTGACGCTCTAGTCCATCTCCTTACCTCTTCTGCCCTGGATACCAAGCTCCACATTCTTTGTCGGTATGCTTTCCATGCTACCATCTATCAAATTTGGTTGAAGAGGAATTACCGTTGCCATAACCATCTCTCCATTACCTCACAAAGTTTAATCTCTACCATTGAAAAAATAATGAGACGCCATTTCCTTGTGATTCGTTATTTTGGGACATGAGACATGATGATCTTCTAGTTCTCTAGTTTGACACAAGACAATAATCAAAAAGATTATACTTTCTTTCTTAAATTCTCTCCAACTTTAAAATTATCTTTGTAAAGTGTTTTTTTTTGTTGCAATAAAATTTACATTACAAAAAAGAAAAAAAAGACGAGAAAGAAACTCCTACAAATTTTCTTTTAAAACCCTATAAATTGAACTTACTTTGATATGTTTTTGGAATTGCATCCAAAAATAAGATAAAGAACTCGAATAAGATCTTAATGTTATAATCTATTAAAGCATAACGGTAAAGATTGAGCTATCTTTTATTTTAAAACTAGGTAGTTACTCGTACCGTATGCAGAAAAAGATGAATATGTTTAAATGATGTAAATCAGTTTATGCATTTCAAATAATTGAAATATAATTATATTTCTGAATATTGTGGAATATAGTAAATATTAAAAATCAAATAAAATATTATAATAACTCTTTTCATAATATTTATTTTATCATTGTTTCTCATTCTAATGACGCTAAACAACATAATTAACTTCAAATTTTATATAACTAATAAATTATGAATCATTGTTTGCATATTCTATCATACTTTAAATAATATCATATAACAAAATCTTTTTATAAATTCAATTTAATCATTCGTTTTAGATACAAACGATACTTAGTTAACCAAGTCTAATGATGATTTTATATTATATGCAAATTTTATTTATATTTGATCAAGAAACAACTGCACGATTATAATACTCATATTTAAATATAGGATAACGATAAAATTGTGTTAATTTAGCATTTATCTTTGAAAACTAATAATTTTCTAAATTAAACAATATAGTTAAATAATAATAATATAAAATATAGGTGTTAGATTCTCTACTTTTGTTGCTATTTTATTTTCTTTTTATAAATTTTTACAGTTTAATTGGGAATTTATGCATTTAATTTTTTTTTCGTAATTTGCATTTTTTCTATCTTTAAAATTAGCTATATATAACATTTTCTAAATGTCATAACTGATTTTAAAATTTTATTCGTAAAAGTTATATTATTTTAACATCTATTTCTCTAATAAATCTTTATATAATTTTTTGACAAATAATTTTTTAGTTATAATATATAATAATTATAAATTATGTTGATATAATTGTGAATCCCTTATGTTTATATTTTATGTTAACATTTTTTATATGATGAAAATAACATATATTTTGATATATATAAAAATAAAATATATTCGCTAAGGTATGAAACTATATTACGTTTGAAGAGTTTAAGACTTGATACTAAACGATTTAACAAAGACAACTTTCTT
>OVAN01014428.1:0-12047 GCA_900406275.1 Anastatica hierochuntica | reverse complement strand
AAATATAGAGTTTAGAGTAGAAAATAGAGTACCATTGGAGATGCTCTAAATCCGACTAACACATTTAACCGTAACACAAACCATAATCCTATCATAGACTCGATTGTCGTTAACCTAAAAGAGAAAAAAGCATCGATATCTTTTTTCTTGTCACAAAACATCGATACTTGATATCTAAAATCCCAAATCAATGTTTTCTCTTATATGAACGCTCAAATTCTGTGAATTGTGATTGTTAAGTTGAAGTGGAAAATCTGAAGCGTGATGTCACTGATTCCCGAGCAAGACGTTCCCGCGCCAAACGTCGTTGATGTAGACGAAAATGAAGAAGATGCAGAAGAGAGATTTCACTTTGAAATCGAGCAGAACATGGCTACGTTTGTTGATGAACCTCAGGTTGGTCATGATATCTATCTAGAAAGCGATAGTAAAGAAGAACATGATGAACATAATCATGTCAGAGAGTGAAGTGAAATCAGACGTGGTGATGGGAGCTTAGAGCTTGGCCAAATTTTCTACAATGGAGTTGCATTCAAAGAAGTTGTGTTAGACTATGTTCTAAGCTCTGGAAGAAACATCATGCATAACAGGTATGACAAAACAAAAATGGAGTTCAAATGTGGTATGCCTGAGGAATGTCCATGGCGTATATATTGTTCGGTCGTTGGAAAGACAGAGAGATGGCAGGTGAAATCATTCAATCAAACACATGTATTCCCAATGGCAAGTGTGAGATGTTCAAGGTTCCAGTAATTGCTAGGCTATTTCCTGATAAGAAAAGGGATGTCTATGAAGGTTGAAGAAGTAGTGAAAGAACGTTGGAAATTCAGTGTGTCTAGACCTCAATACCAAGTTGCCAGACTTAAAGCTTTGAAGAGGATTGAGAAAAAATACGATGAGCAATTTGCACGTCTTCGAGACTATGGGACTGAGATATTAGATGCAAACCCCGAGTCCACCGTTGAAATTGATACAATGTTGAATGATGCTGGTGAAGACAAATTTAACATGTTTTATGTATGCTTTGACATCCTAAGAAAATCGTGGAAAGAAACACGTAGACCACTTATAGTAGTTGGTGGAACTTTTTTGAAATAAAAAATGAAAGGACAATTGCTTGTTGCTTTAGGTAGAGATGGGGATAATAGTATTTATCCTATAACATGGGCCGTTGTACAAGTAGAGAACACAGAGAATTGGTTGTGGTTTATGAAAAAAATCAACTCTGATTTGGGATTAGAAGATGGTGAATGATACATTATGGTCTCGGATCGACAAAAGGTAATGTGTACTTTTGTTTATGTGATAGTTTCTTATTGTCTAAATGTACATAGTGGTCTAGCTTGGAACCGCTGCGAGGTTCTAGATTTTAGTCTCCGGAATACTTTCCATTGATTCATGAACCTCCTGAGTCATTACAATTTGGCCATAAAAAGAAAAGCAAGAAGGAGAAGTGAAAGAAAAGAAAACATGAATCTCCTTTAAAGAAGAAACCAAGTTAGCTCAAAAGGGTTATGCATTGTCGTATTTGTGGTGAACGTGGATATAATTCAAGGTTTCATAAGAAGACTAAAAAGGTTTGCTACTTTAGGTTCAGTTTGATGTATACTCTGATACGAATTTTCATGTTTTAACTTTCACTACTACATTAACAGATTGTTGGTGTTACTATGGGCCCAAGTGTAAGTGAGAAATGTCTTCTCAAAATGTATGAAGCAAAGAAAAGAAGAAAAAGAGTAGAAGACAAGTAAGAAGAAGATGAGCTTTTGCATTTATTATTTTTCTCATGTCTTTTGCATTTATTATTTCTCTCTGTTTCACTCAAGCCCAAGCTATTTCTTTTATTCGGTTTAAAAGGGATGATATTAGTTAATAGTTGGACGCATGTAAAAGTTATGCTAAGAGAAAAATTTGTCTCACAAATCCATATTATTGTTGAATGCACATGTTTATTGTTGAAAGAAACACTGATTACTAAATTAAGATTTTGGGATCAGTAGAGCATTATATAGTGTTCACACGTTTCTAGATATACATCCAAGAGACTGTCATATTCCCAAATGCACCATATCGCCTCTCGAACAAGTGTCTCCTGATTGACATCTCAAAAAGCCACAATACGAAGGATTAATGATTGAGGACCTAACACAATCAGATTTTATTAAAATAAGAGATACATGTTCCAAATATATCAAGATTGCTCTGTATAATGCCCTGACTGTATATCCATGAAGCTCTGATACATTGCTTATGACAACAATATGTGCATGCCATACATCATCTTTCACAAACTTTCAAACCTACTAACATGGAATATATAACAATAATGTAATGCCAGATACAAAAAATGCATTTACAAATATCTTAAGCAAATATAAACTCTCAAAGAAAAATTTCAAAGAGTGCCATAAATTCGTAAAGCATAGCACACGATATCTGTCATTTGAATCCAGACCTCCGAAAGAAACTTGAGCATCTGATCAAAGAACAACATTTTATATTGAGAAAACCTACGTAATCAAAATCGTTTTTCAAAATTGTTAATAAAAATCATCATGGAATCTCAATTAACAATTCACATTAAGCTTCCCATCTTCCGCAATCCCCACCCACCTCTCTTCTTAGCATACGAAGGATTGAAGAAAATGGTCCTTCATTTTTCAAATAGAGTACTTACTTTACCACAATAAAACAAATTTTTGCACTAAGATCCTCCTTAAAGTCTTCGTCACTGATTTCCAAATATTGTTATCGCAGTTAGATAAGAATCTTCCCAAGATATTAATAGCAAGCACGCGCAAGCTACTAGTGTCTTCAATGGCCATGATGATAAGCTGGCTTTTCCTTTAGCTTATTGTAAGAAGAAACCAAGAGGAGGCAGAGTAGCAAGAAGACATGAGAAGAGAACTCAATCTAAAAGTGGCTAAGGGACAAAGACAGTTCCTCCATCTGAAATCGAGGCTTTATAGTTAAATAATTCATACTTTCCTTTTATTAAAACTATTTTGTTTCCTTTAGTTACTACAGTGTATTTAATGAACTCACTAACTTAGGGTTGAGACATAAAATGCAATTATGCCGTTAAGTCTTATCTTCTCCACTCTTCTTTTTATCTCCATCCCTTTGTTTCTATCTTCTTCCCATAAATCTTCTTCTACTTGAAATCAACCTTATC
Source organism: Anastatica hierochuntica (assembly GCA_900406275.1). Lineage (NCBI taxonomy): Eukaryota > Viridiplantae > Streptophyta > Magnoliopsida > Brassicales > Brassicaceae > Anastatica > Anastatica hierochuntica. The sequence continues at coordinate 8,872 of OVAN01014428.1, read as the reverse complement.
ATTGGTATCAGAGCAAGATGTCTACTCCAGAAAGTGGAGCGATTACAGATCCGACTGAAACCGAGACTCCATCTAATGAAGAATGCTTTAGCAAACTCGAAAAAGAACAAGCTTGGGTTTGTGAAGTATTGGGTCACCTGTTATGGAACTAGTCAGGGATAACTCTAGTTGGGCTTTCAACGCCAGTTAGGCACCCAAACTCCACTCACCGGCGGTCAAACTTAAGGCCCCGTGAGCTTGTTCCCAATGTCAGTAGAGAAGTCGACAGGAGATGGAATCCTTCCTCCTCCTCCAATGGCTCTTCCTTTGGCTCTAACAGAGAACAGACCACCTAGGGTTTGCGTACTTCCCCTATATGAAGAATGGCTCTACAGGGTTGAAGGGAGTTTCTCAGCTAACAAGACCACTAAAGGGAACAAACTGGAACAAGCGGCTGCGTGTTGGTATGGCAGTGCTATGACGTGGTTAAGGTACATAAAAGATAGAGATCCTGTGAAATATTGGATGGATTTCAAGGATAATTTCAAGTTACGGTTTGGTCTGAGTAAAAGAGGATCGATTGTGGATCAACTGTTGAGTATTACGCAGAAGGGAACTGTAGACGAGTATTGGGAAAGGTTTGAAGAGCTACTGGTCGAAGCTCCACATATCCTTAATGATGTTGTAGAATATAATCTATGTTCCTTAGAGTATGAAAAAGAGCTTGCGTTATCAGGTATTGGGGTGCTCGCCGAAAAGAATAAGTGACATATTAGCTAAGGCAAGACTCATAAAGATGCAAGAAGGGGAAACTATGGGATATAACTACATACCATTGCAGAAGTCATTTTCTTCACCTGTGATGAGTCAAGTAAACAGAAACTCTAGCCACAGCCATAGCCCATTGAGAACTAATAAGCCAGCACTAACCAAGAGAACCTTTGATGTGGGTAAAGACAACAAGAAGATGGGCATTGGTACAGACTTTAAAAAACGAACCCTTGTCGTTACTGTGAAGAAAAATATTTCCCTGGGCATAGGTGTAAAAACTAGGAGAGGTTTATGTGCTTGGAGGTCGAAGAAAAGGATGAGTAGGTGGAAGGACAGGGAACCACAGATGAACCGATGGAACAAGTCCCTTGTGACGAACAATAGGAGGTGAAAGGGCTGTTAAGATTATCCTTGTACTCTATGGTGGGTTTAACTGCAGAAAGGTCAATGAGAATGAAGGAAAAAATTGCAGAGACAGAAGTGATCGTGCTTATTGACTCGGGGGCAACTAGCAACTTCATATCTCCACGTTTGGTGCATGCTTTTTGGCTCTCTATTACTGAGACATGAGGATTTGGAGTAGCTGTAGGTCATGGACAGATTATATCGGGGCAAGGCAAGTGTACTGGAGTGGTTTTAGCCATGCCAAGTGTAGAGATAGTGGAAGAGTTTTTACAGTTTGAATTGGGAACCACTGATGTGGTCTTGGGATATTCATGGTTGGCGACTTTAGGGAATACCAGGATCAATTGGGGAAATCACACTCTCAGCTTCAAGGTGGATAGGGAGTGGGTAATACTAGTGGGAGATCCAACTCTTATGAGAGCTCAAATTTCCCTCAATTCCATGGTAAAGGTAGCTCAAGAGGGAATGCTAGTCTATTTTTTGGAACTAACCTCGTTGTTTGAAGGAGGTGATAACCAGCAAAGGAATGAGATGAATTATGACATAAGGCAACTCTTAAACAAGTACAGCGATGTCTTCAGGAAGCAGCTGGAACTACCTCCGGTCAGATCGAGAGAGCATGCTATCAACCTACAACTTGGTATGCCACCAATCAGTTTGAGACCATATCGCTATTCCCATACACCGAAGAACGAAATAGAGAAATTGATGAGAGGGCTATCAGAAATAATAATTGTAAAAAATATCGCGCTTCCCTAGTATTAAAAAATTTGGCAAAAACTCAAAAAACACAACAAACTCTTCTCCTAAGATCCTAAGCAGAAAAAGAACAAGTTATTAAGTGAGAACCAAAGTCAAGAAGTGCATGCATGTATATAGTGCTAATTACAACCTCAAAAGTTCTCCAAATGAAATGCCAATAACATACGTGTACACAATAATACTTACTTACGTATAGTAGTGAAACATTTCTAGTAACTAATCGTGTGTAATATACGCATATGTATGTGATCACGTACTTAAAAAGTACGTATATTACAATGGAAATCAAGTTTTAAACCGTAAAACTGATGTTTTGCAGTCACGTTTGGCGTTCATCAAACCGCTCAAGACCTTAACGTATCGACTCATCATACCTTTGAATTTCACACTTTTTTCACCACCTTGCTTCTCTTTCTTCACTACCAACTGCCTCGTCTTCTGCTTGATCCCCTCATCATCCTCAAGATGTTCAACTAGAGAGCTTTTTTTGTCAATGTTAGCTCCTTCATGTGATTCTTGTTCGCATCTCATTAGATTGTTCAAACTTCCACGATCAGTCTCTTGGTATTTGTCTTGTTCTTCTTCTTTATTTGGTTTTGCTTGAGAGCTTCGGGTGTATATGTCTTGATTGTGGATATTGTTGATGAGACTAGACCAAGGTTGTCGAGTTCTTCTCGACATGGTAATATCAAACGGGGGCTTGGTCGGGTTTATTACTTCGCTTCCCATGGTTGATCATACAAAATATAATCTACTTTTTTCATGAGGAGATTAGAGCTATATTGAGGGATTAGGAGGAGTAGTTAATAGTCCATTTTTACTTTTGATTTATAATAACGTAAGAGGTCGGTGACTGCATGTTTGAACTATATGTTAGTTACCTTAAAATGAATAAAGAAATTATTACTGGTTTGACTCATCCCCTATACATTAATTAATAAGTTAGTTTGACACATGTCATCACAAAAATCACTTTCAACATTAAAATTATGACATGAAAATTTAGAGAATATTGATTGGTTTTATATTAATTTATTATTTAAATTATTTTATGCCAATAAGAGATGTTAATAAGAAATAACATGGATTTTTTTTCTAAAATACACGAATTTAAATTTTCTTTTTAAATACCACAAAGACTACAAATAAATTTTGAAAGTTAAACTTTTGAGTTTTGGTCTATTATTTTGATGGTTTAAAGTTTGAGTCAAACTAAAATAGTTGAAGACAGTGTTCAAATATACTTCACTTTTATACAAATATTAAATTTCTAAAAATAAATTTAAATATTATTCACAAAAACTTTGATAAAATATATGTTCATAATAATCTTCATACTCAAATTTCAATCCAAAATGAGTAACAGTTTTCAAGAAAGTATTACTAAATTTGCTCTTTTTCTTAAATTAATAATTATGAAAATAATTTGTTTAGCTTAGCAACAATAATTCCGAATATAAAACTGATCATATATAATAGTTTAGATATTTTAACTCGCATATTACGCAAGCATATCACCTAGTATTTATTATATAATAAATCTTAATTTATCTTTATATTTTGGGTGAAAAATACTTTTCAATTCTCAAAACTATCACTGAAATAAGTTTTTACTCTAAAAGTATTGTCACAAGTTNCAAATTTTTTTTTTTTTTTTTTTTTTTGCCGAGTATTGTCACAAGTTTTAGTTTGCTAAAAATAACATTAACCTGATGTTTTTTCAAAGAAACTACAAAACTAGCGTAAACTTTAAACCATCACAACTGAATACTAAACCATAAAGTTTTAAATTAAGCCCTAAACAAAAGATACTAAATTTAAACGTAACATTTTAGATTTTAACTCTTAAAAGTCAGTTATACTGTTTATGATTTTTAGAAATTTGTTTTTGTAAAACGGTATAGTTGGTGATTTCAAAGTGTGGTATAATTTTTCCTAAAATTTTCCAATGACATTTGAAGGAGTTTTTCAAATATATCTTGTTTATTAATAATTAGTTTATTGGTCCGCATCGTATGCAAGCATTAAAATTTTACAAATAAATATAGTGTTGATAATTTGATAATATAATATTTTTCAATTCATAGAATATATTGTGCATTTTTATGCTAAATTGAAAATCTTAGTTTTTAAAATTTTAATTGTATTATGTTATATTTTATTATACACACTTTATTATATATGTTTTAAATTTGGATGACACAATTCATTTGACATATTCGACATATAATGATATATTTGTTCTTTTGACATTCGACCCGCTAAAAATTATGATATTAATACCACTAATTATGACGTTGGTGTTATATAGGACTTTTTTTATATTTAATATAAAAATGTACCATTTTATTATTTAAAATCTTTTTTATTACAATTTATTAGATACACAAAAGAACGTTAAAAATAGATAACATTTTCCATTTAACATAAATATTATATAATTTTTATAAGTAAATAAAATTATTAAATCTTTTATTTTTCATAGAATTTTATTTTTTGTCAATTTTTCCTTTTTCAGTTTTTTAATTATGGTATCGGTGTTATATAGTACTTTTATTTTTTTCTAATATAAAAACATGATCATATTATTATTTAAAAAAAATTTCATTACAATTAATTATATACAAAAAACGTTAAAATAGATAATCAACATAAGTATTATATAATTTTTATAAATAAATAAAATCAATGAAAACTTTCCTTTTTTACTGAATTTTTCGTTTTTGTCAATTTTTCCTTTAAACTCAACTCTTTCAACTCTTTTGTTTTTGTAAATAATATCTTGTTTATTCATAATCTCCGAGTAAATTGATACAATGACTTCACAATGTTTAAACAAGTTGTCCGGAACATCGTGGTCCAATAGTAAGTACAGACTCTTTTTTGAAAATAGATTGTGAATTCTAACATTGTCGGAGAAAAATCTATCCTAGCCTTCTACCCAAATGTTAGGTTTGATTTTTTAATAAATCTGGGTTTAATCCATTTTTTTTAACAAAAAATTGTTGGAACAAGTTCTTCCATTAAAATATCACAAAAAAAAATGGAAGGTTGGTTGCAATGCGACCTGATGGACGAGTTTGAGTGTCAACGCAAACACAAGGAAATGATTTGACACTTTACTTCTCATCTCTATTCCAAACATCTCGAGAAGTTTGACAGGTATCATTCCTTTTGTTTTTTTCAATTGCAATTATATAATTATATCAGAAAATGTCGGATTTATCTCCCAACTTCCTAAAATTGGCAAATTTATATATATGGAAAATTACATCAACTAACAAAAAAAAAAAAAAATATCTAACATCTAACTTTTAATATTTAAATTTCTAACCCCTTGTAATTATCTTTCCCTTTCATTTGTTATTTTTTAAATTTGTTTTTGTTAACATAAAAAGCTCAAAAATGCTCAAGTAAATAACAATGGTTGGGGCCTCGATTTGGAAGCCTTAAAGACCTTTGTATGAAAGGTGAAATGTCCATTAAAAATACAATATTTTCTATGGCAAATTATTACCGAGTGTCTGGTCGTGACATCAACACTTGGTTCTAGGGGAATACATTGTGATACAGTGTGTAAACGTTGTGGTCTTCATGAATAGACTATTAACAATTTTTTCATTGAGTGCCCTTCGGTGATGCAAATATGGACTTTCTGTACTGACCCGATGAACATGGAACGGTCCCAACAACATCAATCTACACTAATGCGGACTATCTTTTCTGGAGGAATTCCCTGAGGACTCAAGGAAGGGATAGACAAGATATGTGTCCATGGATTTTATGGCTCATCTGAAAATCAAGGAACCAAAAGATCTTCAAGGGGTACATATAGAGAGGAAAATTTTTAAAAATGCAGAGGTTGAATATTTAGCATGGAAGGGAGCTTAGGCTGCAACTCCCGTTTTTGGGGAACTAGTTCGATCACATACAAGAGAAATCAATGGCTTAGTCTCTCGAGTGGACGAGTCTTGGAAACAGACTGACCCAACTTCCGGACTTGCCAAAGACGGGGATTTGCATGGGGAGCGAAACATAATTCTACTCGGAGCAAAATGCCAAAGACGGAGCCTCTCATCATTGCATTCAGAGATGGAAGGTTTGCTTTGGGCCTTGTCAGAAATACACGATAGAAAGATAAACTGCCAAGCATTCGAAACGGATTGTGTAGAACTTCTCAACATTGTCCAGCACCCGGAAGATTGGCCAGCTTTCAACACGTTTACTCGAGATATGTAGTCTTTCCGAGAACATTTCCCAGAATTTTCACTCTCAGCTATCTCGCGCACGGAGAACCTGCATGCAGACCGTCTGGCTCGGGGTGCTCGTATTATTTTTACTGATTATAGCATTGTAGACATGAGTCATCCGTCATGGGCAACCATTGGCGGAGTCAAGTTTTAATTAATGTTCGGTTGACAAAAAAAAAGAAGCCCAAAAATGTAACTATACCCCTTTATTATATTAATTTCTTTTTGTGAAACAAAAATTTTAATTAATAGTTTTTTTGGTTAAACCTCAAATTCACCCTTTAAATATTCCTAAAACTATATGTTTGCAAATTAGTTCCCTAAATCTACATTGACTACACAAAATTGGACTTGAGAAAATCAACGTTAATAAAAATAACTAGCTAAACGATCCGCACCTTGTGCAAACATGAGAACATTCTTTATAGTAGTATATAATTGCATTAACTATTAGAAAATTTTGACATATAACCACTGTCCATATAAATTATGTTATTGATTATATATAAAATGTTGGTTAAACTAATATTTGTTGATTATATTTTAATATTATAGTTACACAACCTAGCATACAAAAAAGTTATGTAAATTAAGTTTACAAAACATAAGAGTAACATAATTTTATTTAATATAACAAAAGAAAATATATTTTTCTATTTCTACTCAGTTTGATTTTGAAATTAAATAAACTAAAATAAAGTTTTGGATCAAATAGCGAACAAAATAATATGCAATACTAAAATAAACGTAAAGTGCATATGTGACAAAAAAAAACACAATATACATTACAAAAAAACACAATATGCATAGTATCATAGTTATATATGTCATAAAGACGCTAAACATCCAAAATTGGATACAAAAAATAGGTTATGATTGGCATATAATATTATAAAGATGATTGTGTAATGATTTTTTTGATATGCATTCTATACTCGGATGAATTTTGGGTGTTAACCCGTCACACGTATTTATACAATTTTTTTTTGTCATCGTAGCCTAGTGGCAAATAGTTCCTCTCACAAGAGGCAGGTGCATGCAGTGCCGGTCCTAAATATTTGGAGGCCTAAAGCAAATTTTAAAACTGTGGACTAAATATATTTTATAATTTTTATCAACAATTTCATTTTTAGGAAACAGTCCAAAATTTCAAATCTATAATGTATTTTATAATTTTTATCAACAATTCTACTTTTAGAAAGCAGTCTAAAATTACAAATCTGTAATGCATAATTACAAAAGTAATTATAAATGAGTGTTGCTAAAAAAGTTTATATTTCTAAAACTGAAAGATACTTTATAACTTACAACAAATACAACTAACAGAAGAATGAATAAAATATGACACAAAATGTAAAAGAATTGGTCGAAGAAGTGCCAAGACTTTTGATAAGAAACAAATATGTATATATAACACTATGAAAGAAACACAAAAAGAGATGAAAAAAGCAATATATTATGCACCTTTATGGTATCGATCCTTGCATGGAAGTACCTAGAGAAAAACATTGATGTAAAAGACCACTAGACTAATTTTAACTTTTGTTGTGACCTGCAATTGTTTAAAATATAAGTGTGGCTTGAAGCTGATGCTTCAGTTGCCTTAAAACAGGGCCGACCCTGGGTGCATGGTTCGAACCCTGGTTAGGTGAGATGGATGCAGAGGTGGTGCAACCACTGGCCCACTTGCTCAAAAGCTTGTACAATTTATACAATTTAAAAGCTTGTAGGTCAAGGTTAATTATCCATCTTTTATTTGAAACATTTAATACAAAATATCTATTCATTTCTATAAATATTTTTTACATATATCATAGTTTCCATAAAAGTAATATTTATATATATAAATAATTCAAAAAACTTGTATCTCAAAGTTAATTATCGTTTTTTGTTAAAAGAAATGTAATATACATTACAATCAATCATTTCTAAAATATTATTTAGATATATCATAATTTCCATAAAAGTAACACATCTATCAAATTTAAAAAATGTGTAGCTTAAAATTAATTATCATTTTTATTAAAGGATTTAATACACAATCAATATACATTTCTATAAATGTTTTGAATTGGTAGATTGCATTAAATATTTTTCAAATTATAAAGATTTAAAACATTTATTTTTTTATATGGAAAGATCTATATAAAACATATCAATTGATTTTCAAAACGTATCAATTAAAAAAATTTCCAACAATAGAAATGTTTTTTTTTTTGTCATCGTAGCCTAGTGGCAAATAGTTCCTCTCACAAGAGACAGGTGCAGGGTTCGAACCCTGGTTAGGTGAGATGGATGCAGAGGTGGTGCAACCACTGACCCACTTGCTCCTCTCTAGAAATGTTTTGTTTAAAGAAACATTTGTTAAAAAATAACAGTTATGGAAATTTGCAATATTTCACCACATACGCCATTTTCTATATTTTTTTTTATATGGTACGGACGTGAAAAATTCAAAACCATCTTTCTTACTTACTTTTATTCTCTTAAATACATTTTTCTATTTCAATTCATCTTAATTTTTATGTAATTGATATAAGATTATTTTGTTTTAAATATTTTCTAATTCTATTATTGATTATAAAACTTACGCTTGAACACTAAAATTAGACACTAAAATTATGAAATCCATAAATCGAAACCAAAAAATATGATCGGAATTATATATATATATATATATATATATATATATATATATATATATA
>OVAN01014426.1:0-10943 GCA_900406275.1 Anastatica hierochuntica | reverse complement strand
TTTTTTTTATTTTTGATGCTAAAATTTGTATAGATTTTTAAATTTACTAAATTTGTTCTAAATAAAATTTTATATATTAAATTGTTAATAATTTTTTTTAAAATCAAAAGACCACATTTTAAAATTGATCCATAGACCGCAAAAAAACATAAGCACGACATTGTATACTCGCAACATGTTAAAAAAATTAGAGTTTCTGAGCTCAAACCTTCTTCATCATGCTTCTTGACACTTCATTCTCCCAGTACCATAGTAAAAAACCATATTTGATTCCTCATCCTCAAAAAAAAAATCTCACCATCCGTTGTTATACCTTATTGGATACAAAGAGTGTTGATTGTTGGTGATAGATACTAGTATTTGTATCACTCTCTCTAACCAAACCTATGTTGCTAGATCATCCAAAATCTTAACCATGTGTTCGTCAATACCACATGCAAATAAGATTTCAATTTTTCTATTCACGTTGATGGTCTTCTCACATAAAAAAATGTCGAATCTTGGCTCTTGAATTCAAGTTTAAAACAGATCAACGCCATGCTCGCTTGTGTGGTGTATGCTGCATAGTAAATAACTCCATTTATGCAAACAAATGCAGTTGCAGGCTTGTGTCGAAGAATGGTCACATGCTCCCAAATAACTGTATCCAGAGTCAAGACTTTACAACTGAAACAGTTTATGGCCAATAATTTGAAGTTGTATTGATGATTAAAACTGATTAGCTTCTCGCTTCTTCTTTCTCCTGGGTAAAGGTTACTAGCAAGATGCGGTAAAGACCATTTGATTTATAGGTTATAGAACCAACTTCACAGCAGAGCAGACCACAAGAAGAATTTATCTTGTGGTTCTCGTGAAAGGAAAGAGCAGCGTCCATCTTTTCACTATTTATGCCAACAATCTCACAAGAATCTTAGTTACTAACTCATCATTTAGTCTCACAAGAATCTCGTTAGTAACTCATTGGATAACTCCGCCATTGATGACGAGAGGAAGCTCCAAAAAATCAAGAAAGAAAACGGTCAGAGAGTCAACGAGAAATTGTATGGCACATTCAAGCAATTTCTGTGCATGTAACCGGTAAATATATAAAAAAATCTCTTTAAAAGTTAAGTAATAAGCAAATAAATTTCAAAAATTTGATGAACAATAGAAAAGTCGTAAAATTCATTAAATTACACTAGAAAATCAAGTGACGGCATGGCGTAGCAAGCGATAATTGTGATGAAGGCATGAAAAGCCACCGACAAACGGTGAAAGTTTTGGTAATCTCCGAAGAAATCGGCTCTCATAACTGCAGAGGTGAACGACAAGACTTGACAGCCAACCATTTCACTGTTTGTCAGCAATCTCACAAGAATTTGTGTTATTAACTCGTCAAGTAACTCTGCAATAAAACATATGTGTTGTATCATTTATAATATATGTTTAGGTCATTTTCTATTGATATAAATGAATTTGAATAAAAATGATGACTCTAATATTTTTCTACTCCAATTTGTGATTGATGCAAATAGTTCCATCATTTATTCTAAATGATGTTAATGTGTATCATTTACAAAAAAATAAAATAAAATTTGCATCAATCACAACAATTGATACAAAAATTTGAATCATTTAATATAAATGATATTATTATTTGCTAGATTTATTACAACTGATGTTAAATATTTGCATCACTTGTAAATAATTGACACTAATATTTGTGTAAGCTTTTATGTGATTTTTATGATGGAGAGAGGAAGCTCCAAAATATCAATAAAGGAAGATGGTCAGAAATTTAACGAAAAATTGTATGGTTTACTCGTGCAATTTCGCTGGTTTTAAATGGGAAAATATTTTTAAAAAATTCCTTTCAGGTTTAGTAATTAGCAAATAAAACTTAAAATTTGATAAATAACAAAAAAAAACTCAAAATCATTAAACCACACTAGAACATCAAATGACGATACTATGAATCACATGGTTGCGAACAAGACATGAAAAGCCACCTAGCAACAGTGAAAGTTTTGCTAATCTCTCAAGAAATCGGCTCTCTTGACTACAATGGTGAACCACGAGGCGTGTCAGCCCACCTTTTTGTTGTTTCTGCCGGCAATCTCACAAATATCTCAGTTATTAACTCATCGGGTAGCTCCACGATTGATGATGAGAGGAAATTCCAAGAAAATCACTAAAAGAAGATGGTTAGAGCATCATTATTGGTGAGTATCTCACCAAAAGTTTCTCAAACATTATTATATTATTTTTTATATAACTTAGTTTTATAATCTAAATTTAATAACCATTTTTTTTGTGAACCAATCAAAACACTACGCCTCTAAAGAGGATGAGAGACTCTAGTCTCTCATGGAGAGACTTTCTCTCCCTTTTTTGTTTTTTTATTAATATTTTGTTAAGAAACTCTAACCCAATGAAGGTGCTCTTAGAGAGTCAATAGAAATTATATGATCTACATTTCCAATTTCACTAGAACCTCAAAATTCATTAAACCGCACTATAACATTAAGCGACGAAACACGTGGTGGTTTTTCGTTGCCTTCGCAAGGGTTTTTTACGGGAATGACTTCTTCGCCTGGTTGATGAGGTTATTCTGTGGTTAGAGAAAATAAGATAATCATCTAAACTCAAGTGGTGTTTTAGTATCAAAATTAGTTTCCCGTAAACTCATGGGAGAAATCGAACTGTCTAAGTTTTGGGTACTTGGGATATTGGAAAGATGGAGTTTGTGGAGATTACTTTTCCACTTTTTTCTTACAAGAATGTAAATTTCATCTAAAATGAGTGAGTTTGTACAATTACATACAAAATGATTAGACCTTTTTGAATCTTCATGCCTCAAAAAAAGCATAAGAATCCAAAATCAGTATAGAACTTGTCGTGGTCACTCAATGAGCAAGCCACAATTGCATCAAATTGCTGAAATTCTTCCTCTTCGAACGAGCAAATATTGAGTCCTTTATAAGGTGGTCAGTGAACCTGATTCTCGCCGCTAATGGAGTGCCCACACTATTGTGGAGTCTGGCATTACGCCAGAGTGTTCTTGATGATACGTTCCTTTCTTTCAATCATTCAAAGAGAATGCCGACCAGTTGTGGAATGAGTAACCTTGGCAGTCCAGTCGCTTCAAAGACCAACATCAAACCTCTTGACTCATCTCACATCTCAGATTAAATGGTTCCTCGTCTCTTCAAATGTATCACATAAACAGCAGGTTCCTTGTACAACCATTCCCAAGCACTAAGCCTACTTCTTGTTGGTAATCTGTTTAGAAAACCAAGGCAAAGGATGAAAAGCGTGTTCTGGAGTTGCTCCTTGGAACCAAAAATTCCATGTCCTTGTACTTGCATTCTCGGTCGAATGGCTTCCCATGTCTTTTTCCGAGAATTCAGTACCTTATGTGCCTTCGATACGCCAGTAGTATTTGTCATCCTGAGAAGGACTCGTCGGGAGATGTATCGTCGTTAAATCTATGTGAAGAGTTAAATATATCTTTGTCACATACTTTTTCACATCTTTAGCATGTTTACAATTTACACACTATATTTGTGGCTACAGAACTATAACCATTGATTCTTATGTTGATAGCTTGTTCTCAATTCTTTTGTTTTGCTTAATATAAACGCTTATTGTTTGGCCAATTTATGTTTCTCTTTTCGTTTGAAAATAGGTGAAAAGACCGGTCAAAGATTTGTGATGAGCCTTGTAGGAGGATTCTGAAGAAAAACATAAACTTCTTCTTCGTATGCTTTATTTGGTTTGTTCAAGAACTTTTCTTCTAAATTGATACTAATGTACTCTCATATTTTCTTTGTGAAGATTAAACCAATTTCCCTTTGTTTTTTGCAACCTAAGTAATCTCTTTATATGAAATTCTTTTGTCGATGTTGATTTGATATTGAGCCTTTATAGAAAGCAATTAAAGAATACACAGTTTGTTCACCCAGAGTTCGCAAAGCTACATATCTAGGAGGAGAACCAAACTCCCATGGCTTTTCACTAGATCTTTGTGTATCTGAAAGAGATTACAAGAGAACTAATCAAATCTGCTTTTGTTTATGCAGATGGTTACAAAACTGGCTCAATCAGCTCCAATTCATCAAGCTTAGAACTCAAGGAGATGGCAGAGACTTTGGACCACCGAGCAACACAGGACACGACCAACGCAAAGGGAAAATCACCACAACTAGTATTGAGATAAGTTGTATATTATTTTCGACAAGGACATATCTTATATATCTTTTGGCCCAAGCTAATGAGTCCTTATCTCTTTAGGGTTACACAATTGTATATATACTCATCTTTGTAAATCGATAAAGAACACTTTTCAGCTTATCGATCTCTCCCTTACAGCTAGCACAAGCTCCAACCGGAAGAGAAAATGATAAGAGATCATCTCAGATTGTATGTACCTTTCCTTTCTCTCTCTCTGCATCGACTCTCTTTCTTTCTCTCTCTCTCTCTCTCTCTCTCTCTTGATGAGTATACGATGATGATTGTTCCAGTTTGTTATAACAAACTCTCTTCCTTTTAACGACGACGTTTTCGCCTTTGTGGCCCAAACTTTGAAGTTTTCTGAATGTGTTTAATGGATCATTTCGACAAACCAAAATAAACTCTAGCATGATCCAATATGAAAATACTTACATTCTTTCTATGAGATCAAACATTTTAAATTCTCATCTTGAGCCGTGTCTCTTTCTCATCCTTTGACCTGCTCTATTTGTTGTTCCTTCTAATTTGCTCATGTTGTTTATATTTTGACTCTATTTTCAATTTTGAGACATCAATTCTTTATTTTCTCTTTTCTATGCAATTTTTGTATGCCTCTGCTTTGTATGTGTGGCATCTCTTCTCTATGACGTTATTTTTAAGTACTAAACGGACCAAAAAAACAGCTTAATGCTTTGCACGTCCACATGGTATAATATTTAATATGTTTCCCTTTTGCGATTTTTTCCAGTGTTACATATTACATTTTGGTATGAATAATATTCAATCTTTTTCTCTAGATCTCTCGTTTGTTGCAACTGTTCCATGCATATGAGAAGGACTCTAGTGTCAAAACTTGTCATCGTAAAGGGTCAGGGATAAGCTTTTTGTAACATACCCATTCGTCTCTTCCGTGTTCCCCGACGCTTCTTTGTGGGCATGCGAGTCCACCATATCTGATGGTTGATGGAAGTGGCGAGATTAATGATGTTTCACAACAATGTACCAAAGAGGTTTTGGGAGTGCTACCTCGAGAGATTTTAAAGAGTTGATTTACCATCCCTACAAATTACCACACAATATTTTCTCGTCTTTTATCTTCATTCACACGATCTCAGAAGTCATTTCTCAAAAAGTCATTCATCCCAGTATTTCTCTAGCACAAACACGCTTAATTGTTAAATTCTCTCAAGACAAATAACCGAAAAATAAGTGTTATTTCGTATCATAAAAAGTCAAATCAATTTTTAAAATTTTTCTCACACATCATTTTCTCATAAGTCAGTATGTCAAACTCACCCCAGTTTAGAGAACTCTTCGTATGATTGAGTTGGGCTTAATGATTGTAACTCTTTTGGCGTTCGCATGAAAGTGAATGGCACTGAGATTCGTGTCTTCGATCAAACCCATCAAAGTATGCCTCAACAACTTCGTAAAGAGTTGAAACTGCATTAATAATATGCATGTACACACAATCACATAAATAGTAGTTCATGTGGAGAGGTTCTCAATATCTTTATGGTTAGTAATATGAAAAACAAAAAAACGTAATGAGCTTCTGAACTTAGGTTTAGATTAGCACCCAAATGGTCAAACTAACTAAAAATAATTAAAGAAAAGTTTTAGATTAACACTCAAATGGTCAAACTAACTAAAAATAATTTCATATTTATTTTTCACGAAACTATTACTTATACAGGATACATTTTAGTTATTGTATTTGTTATAAGACTTTACATTGCTGAATAATTTATGGGTTTCTTGCAAAACTATACCCTTTTTCAATGGCTATACTAGAATCCTCATCTCTTACTTTTCAAAATGCCTTAAACTGTCATTCACAAGATGGTTTATTTACGAAAATACCAAGCTGAGATTTCACGATGAAGTCTCACGTCTGAGTTTCAAATAAAATAACCCAAAAAGTGCACTTAATAACGAAAATGTTATCATCTTCAACATACCCCAACCACCATTACCAACCAAAATCGAGCCGTAAATGTTTCAAACTACCGATATTTGAGATGTTAATGCTCCATCTTGAGGTAAAAACTTCTTTTTCTGCGAGCTCCTCTTATATTTCACCGATTAAACACTAAAAATTTGCATTTAAAAACTCACGTTTCATAGATCTTCCGATTTACCAAAGTTCATGCATAAAAACAATTGGGTTTCTTGGGTAATGGTGGCGTAAGCATTTCTCACAATGCGCTCTGAAGAAATTAAACATGATGTTGTTAGTTTCTTTGTGCAAACAGAGTTTACGACTTCTTCTTCTCCTGTTACAGCTGTAGCTAATCTTCGGAGCAGAGATCCTAATCGTTTATGTACTCACTGCAGCCGCAAAGGACATGAAATTTCTGAATGTTTTCTTCTCCACGGTTATCCTGACTGGTGGCATGAAAAACAACAGAAAGCCAGCGGTTCTGGTTCTAATTCGCGGGGTCATGGAGGTCGCTCAGGTTCTCAAGGAGGACGTGGTCGTGGCAGGGCAAATGCCACTCGCACAACTCCAAGTGCACCAGCCGCGAGCTCTGCTTCTGTGGCTACCGTAGATCAACTCGCCACTATGATCAGTCTACTCCAAACTCAGCAAACACAATTATCCACATAGTGTTTGTCTGGTAAAACTAATTTATCTGATGTTATTATCGACACAGGTGCCTCACACTATTTGACTGGTGACTTATCTCTTTTACAAGACACTGTCGATATACCTCCCTCTACTGTAGCACTTGCTGATGGTCGGCTATCAAAAGCCACCAAATTGGAATCTCTTCCACTTAGCAAAGACTATTCACTACATGATGTTCTTTATATCCCAAATTTTAACTGCACGTTAATCTTAGTGTCTAAACTGCTCAAGCAAACAGGACGCATTGCTATCTTTATTGACACTTTATGTGTGGTACATGACCGTTTTACGAGGACCCTGCTTGGAGTAGGTGAAGAACGAGAGGGTGTGTATTACTTTACAGGGGTCAAGGTCGCACGAGCTAATAGAGTGGTTAAAGAGAAAGATTCTGCAGCTGTTCTATAGCACAAACGTCTTGGCCATCCATCTTACAAAGTTTTATCTTCGTTACCGGCTTTTACTAGTTCTAGTAGTGATTTTGGGCAAGTCAACCCTTTTGAAATTTGTTTTCGCTCCAAACAAACTAGAGGAGTGTTTCATGAGAGCATTAATAAAGCAACTTTGTCTTTTGAATTAATACATTGCAATGCATGGGGGCCTTATAGAACTCTTTCATCTTGTGGAGCTGCGTACTTTCTCACCATCGTAGACGATTTTTCGAGATCAGTTTGGGTTTACCTAATGCTTGAGAAGTCTGAGGTTTCAAGTCTGATACAAAACTTATGTGTCATGAGTTAGAAGCAATTTGGCAAACAGGTCAAAGCAATACGGTCGGACAATGGATCGAAATTTATGAAACTTTCTTCTTACTTCAGCTCACACGGCATACTCCATCAAACATCATGTGCTGACACACCGCAACAGAATGGACGTGTTGAGAGAAAACACAGACACACTCTTAATGTCACTAGAGCGTGTTTGTTTTAAGCTCGCTTACCGGTCACGTTTTGGGGAGAAAGTGTTCTCAGAGCTGCTCACATCATAAATCGAACACCAACCCCTGTTCTAGAAGGAAAATTGCCATATGAGATGTTACACGGAACTCCACCACCGTATGACTCTCTTCGCGTATTCGGTTGCCTCTGTTATGCTCATCGTCGAGCTAGAGACAAAGACAAGTTTGGAGATAGAAGTAGAAAATGTCTATTTGTCAGATACCCATATGGCAAGAAGGCATAGAAACTGTACGATCTAGACAGGAACGAGTTTTTCTCGAGTCGAGATGTTGTCTTCTTTGAAGATGAGTTTCCCGACATACCTAACACAAAACATGTCTCTCCGCGAGTACTTCACACAGACACCATCATCGACGATTGGCTTCTGCCACAATCTTCTCTCTCTTTGTCGCCTCCTCCGGCTACAGGAGTCACACCTGTACCTGTACTTGTTCCATCGCTTCATGTACCTGTCCCTGAGACCACACCAGAGTCACAATTGCCACGGCATAATACTCAAGCTCCTTCTGGTGATATAACATCATCATTGTCTCAGGCCATATCTTCTCTGGAGACTACTACGTTGTCTGCAAATTCTCCACTGTAGTTGTCTGGTGGGAATTCCTCGACAGTGCTATCTTCTCCTGTTCAGTCGTCACTCCCAACCACGACGGACTCTGACACACATTTGTCTGAACCTTCTTCTCCTGGTCTTCTGCAACTACTTGGACGCGGGCACAGGACGCGACAACCTTCTGTTTTGTTGAAGAACTAAATCACAAACACTGCGACCCTCCTCTCAAACATACCCCTCATCTCTACTCCCCTCGCTCCAGATCATGGTTCTTCTTCGGTCCCAGGTACTGTAACTTACCCGATCTCTGATTATATCACCGATGAAAAATTTTCTGCTTCGCATAGAGCTTTTCTCGTAGCAATAACATCCTCTACAAAACCATCTCCATATTAAGAAGACAGAAAGGACAAAGTCTGGCGAGGTTCAATGAAAGACGAGGTAACAACTCATGAACTTAATAAAAGATGGTTGATTACTGATTTGCCTCCAGGAAAGAAAGCCATTGGATCAAAGTGGGTCTATCGCATCAAATATCTTTCTGATGGCCAGATTGCTCGTTAAAAATCTCGATTAGTAGCCATGAGTAACAGACAATAGGAGGGGTTGGATTATACTGACACTTTTGCTCCCGTTGTTAAACCGTCAACGGTTCAAAATTTACTTGATTTTGCAGCGGTAAAACAGTGGCAAGTCCATCAAATGGATGTTCATAATGAATTCTTACATGGCGATTTGGAAGAAGAAGTTTACATGAAGCTTCCGCCTGGTTTTGAGAGTATTGATCCTGCGAAAGTTTGTCTCCTAAAGAAGTCGATCTATGGTCTTAAACAAGCGCCTAGATGTTGGTTTGCTAAACTACGTATTGCCTTGTTATCCTTTGGTTTCATTCAAGGAAAGAAAGATTACTCTCAGTTCTCTTATGTTCGTGATGGTATTTATCTACACATTCTGGTCTATGTTGATGACTTTGTTATTACCTGCAATGATCTCTCTATGATACAAAGGTTCAAGACTTATCTAAACAATTGCTTTCATATGAAGGATTTGGGTAAGTTGAAATATTTTCTAGGAATTGAGGTAGCTCGCAATACTGAAGGGTTCTTTCTATCTCAACGCAAATATGCGTTAGACATAATCGTCGAGTAAGGCTTACTTGCGGCCAAACCAGCATCTACACCCATTGAGCTAAATCACAAACTCTCGTCTGCTTTGGGTCCTCCCATACCGAACCTGGTGTCCTATCGGAGGTTAGTTGGTCGCCTAATTTACCTAACTTTCACTAGGCTAGAATTGTGCTATGCTGTCCATGTTCTGTCTCAGTTTATGAAAGAACCACAACTTGATCATTGGAATGTGACATTGGGTGTTGTTCGCTACTTGAAAGGTTGTCCATCCCAAGGTATCTTGCTAAGGTCGGACTCCAACCTACATCTTACTGCCTACTGTGAAGCAGATTGGGAGGAATGTCCTCTAACGCGTTGTCTCTAAGTGTGCATGTTGTTCTTCTCGGTAATTCTCTTATCTCTTGGAAAACGAAAAAGCAACGTACGGTTTCTATGTCATCTGCTGAAGCTGAGTATCGGTCTATGGCCTTTACCCTTAAATAGTTGAAGTAGTTGAAAGAGTTACATCATGGGTTTGGCATGAATCATGAGGAGCCAATGACAATGTTTTGCAATAGTAAAGTTGTGATCCACATTGCAGCTAACCCGATATTTCACGAACATACGAAGCACATAGAATCTGATTGTCATTTGGTTTGTGATGCGGTTCAAGACAAGCTTATTATCACTGAACACATTCATAAAAAGGAGCAACTTGCGGATTTGTTAACAAAGTCGTTACCTACTCCAACATTTCAGTATCTTCTTTCCAAGTTGGTTGATCTTCAGTCTTGGCGCCAATTGGCGTCAAGACTTGGTTGATCTTTAGTCTTGGCGCCAAGACCACTTGATCTTGGCGCCAATTGGCGTCAAGACTTGGTTTATCTTCAGTCTTGGCGCCAATTGGCGCCAAGACCACCTGGTCTTGACGCCAATTGGCGTCAAGACTAGACTCGTTCGTAGTTTGGTTGTAGATTGGCGTTTAGATGTTTTCTCGAGACGATGCGGTTATTCGACGTTTGAATTTTCTCCGAAACGATGCGGTTATCTGATGTTTGCAGTGGTTTTGTATCGTTCCGAAGTTCGTATCTTGGGATCTTTCGGGATTATTCAGGATCCTCGGACGTAACTTTAGAATTCCCACATTTATTTGCTCGTGGATGGCTAGACTTTGTCGAACGATCGTATACGCGCCAATTGGCTTGCAGTCTTAGAGCCAATTGGCTTGTAGTCTAGATGACGGCAAGTCTAGATGACGTTAAGTCTAGACGATGACGAGTCAAGACGAAGGTAAGTCTAGACGACGCTAAGTCTAGACGACGATAAGTCTAGACAACGGTAAGTCTAGAAGACGTTAAGTCTTGACGACGATAAGTCTAGGCAACAGTAATTCTAGAAGACGTTAAGTCTATACGACGGTGAGTCCAGACGTCGGTCGTGTTTTTGAGTAAGTCCGATTAGAGATGCGATCTTGGACGTTGATT
>OVAN01014425.1:0-12050 GCA_900406275.1 Anastatica hierochuntica | reverse complement strand
TCTCGAATGAAAACCGTAGTAAAAACCGATAAAATACGAATACATCAACTACTTCCTGTACTAGTAAAATATCCTTACCGCATCTTATTCTTAGTCTACACTTTGATTATAAAACTAAATCAATCCAATATTCTACATAATTAATACTCTCTCCGTTTCAAAATGATAGATTTTTTAGACATTTCACAGATATTAATTTTTTTTTAAATCTAACAATAAATAAATTATTTTTTGTGAAGAATACAATTTACTATAATTTTTAACCAATAATTTCACTCACATAATCTTAAAATCAACAATTCATTATCATTAATCATTTAAATATGTATTGAAAATATAAAAAATCCATCTTTCTAAAACAATTTTTTTTATAAAACCTCTATCATTTTGAAACAGAAGGAGTATCAAATCAAAGTAAATATTCATCTTTAATCTCTCTTTTCAATTCAGGTAATTAATGCATATTGACTAGAGCTGAGAAAAGTACATGGATCCGAAAAACCAAATTCAAACCGAAATACCGAGCGAACCCGAAATACAACCGGAAAATAACTGTACGGATCTTAACCTCAATAAATGAAAGAAAAAGAATCGGATCTGAACCGAATCAGAAACTGAATTAGTACTCGACATACCTAAAATGCATTATACACCTAATATTATTTATATTTATATAAAAATAATCTAAATACACAAAATTATTCTTGTTATATTCCAAAATATTAGTCATTTTTAAAATATTTCGAGTTAGTTTGGATATTTTAAGATATTTTGAGTACCTTTTATAGTATTTTTGGATATTTTTGGATACTTCGGATATTCGGATATTTATGGATATATTTCAAATAATTAAAGTACCGAACTCAAAAATACCCAAATAAATCTTTGACTTAAAAACCGAATTAGGGGTGGGCAAAATACTCGAATCCGAAAAACTAAACCGAACCCGACCCAAAAAAGTATCATCGAACCCGAACCGAAATTAATAAAAAAAAACCGAATGGATCCTAAACTTCAATAGCCGAAAAACCGAACCCGTATCCGACCCGAACCGAAATATTTTGGATATCCGAAAATATCCGAACTATAATTATATATTTAAATATATTAGTTATTTTTAGATCTAATATATAATATAAATCCTAAAGTACATAATTTTTTTTTGAAATATCTAGAAAAAAGTAGCCAAAATATATGAATTATCTAAAAATATCAAAAAATATTTAAAAGTATTTGAAATAATAGCTAAAATTACTAGAAATACCGTACATACTAGTAATATATACTTTTTCATATCGAAATAATCGAATCAAAACAATTTTCATATTAATTTTAGGTATTTCATACATTTTTCAAAAAAATTTTTACGTCAATGGTATTTATTCAAATGAACTAACATCTGTGAGTACAAGGGAGGTAAGAAACATAGGACACACATGGTACATGCACCATGGTGCTTGATCAGAAATAGCTTTTCGTGCTAAAGCATCCACACATCTATTAACATCGCGTAATGTATGCAATAGTTTGATGCCTTCAAACATATAAATCCAGTCTCTTATTGTTTCTTTGAGTACAGTGAGACGAAGATTCGAAGTCGTCCCTTTAATAACACGGATGCTATTTATATTATGGCCTTCGAATTCTACGTATCTATATCCATATGACCAAGCACATTGAATTGCCCAGAGTAAAGCAGAACTTTCAGCTTCCTCAACCGTATATCGTTCTTCAAATTTCCCTTGACCCGCTTGGAGCAGCTCCCCACTAGAATTGCAAATTATACATCCCATTCTTGACTCTGAATCTCCATTATAATGGGACACATCGTAGTTACATTTGACCCATCCTGAGTTCGGTTTTGTCCATTGTTGAGATCTACGTGAAGCACTCATAGACTATCGTTGTTGGGTCGATGGTCTACGTTGTGCTTCAGTCCATTCGTAAGTATCATCCTTTGTGTTTTGTACTGTGACATTGATCTCTTTGTCAATCTTCGAGAAGAGAAATAAATTGTGTACCTTCCAGAGTCTCCACATAAGGTAGAAAGGCAAGGTTTGAAGATGAGCATCGACATTATGGTCATTATGGATGGTAAAGAGGTAGCGTAGTTTGTCATCAAACGCAGCATTATCATCTCCAAGAATGTCAAGAGGGAACCCCGCTATTCGCCAACAAGCTTTCGCGTATTCGCATAAAAAAAAAAACAGATGGTCCTCAGTTTCCTCCTTAAAGCAGCATCTCAAGCACCACTTATTAACCATAATATGTCAATGCCGTAGATTAGATGCAGTGCCAAGGATTTTGGATCCCACTTTCCAAAGGAAATGATTGATTTTGGGAGCAACATTTAGCTTCCATATGACAGCAACCATATCGGGTTTAGTAGCCAAAAGCGGCACAGGCCCGTCTCCCTCATTGTCTCCTTTCGAAGCTACCCAATATCCAGACTTCACCGTATAAACTCCGTAGTTGGTATATTTCCAAACTATCGAATCCTCTCTTGGATGGGATGATAAATAGATCTTATTTATTAGATGATGATCTTGAGGCTCAATTAACTGTTCAATAATCATATCATCCCATTGTCTTGTTTGAGCGTCGATAAGTGTCGTACATTGAGATTTAGGTTCACTGACGGATAACAGCGAAGCGGTGTAGGTGGTAGTGTGGGGATCCAATTGTCTCTTCTAATACGAGTGTGAGCACCGTCACCAATATTGATGAACCCTCCCTTTAATAATAATTCACGCCCAAACATTAGGGAACGCCACCCGAATGAAGATTGAGCTCTTGCTGGTGCCGATAATAATGTATGTTTTGGGAAATCTTGAGCTTTATACATCTTATAAATCAAGCTATGTGGTCAACTTAGTATCTTCCACACATGGTTGGCCAACAATGCTTGGTTAAAGTTATGCAAATCTTTAAACCCTAACCCGCCTTGTCTCTTTGGTGTGGATAATCTTTGCCATGATAACCAGCTCATACATCGTTTCTCTTCCGTTGTACCCCACCAAAATCTAGCCATTAGACTATTCAAATCACTACAAAATTCCATTGGAAGTTAGAAGCAGTTCATAGCATAAACTGGCATGGCATATGCAACACTCTTAATTAGCGTTTCTTTTCCTGCTTTGGATAGAAATTGACATTGCCAACCTTTGATTTTGTTCTATAATGAAATCTGAATATACTTGAACATATCCTTCTTTTTGCGTCCAAATTGCTCTGACAGCCTAAGATATTTATGTTTTGTATACTTTTCCGGGTATGCTCGAAGACCTTTTGACCAAAAGTAATAGAAGATTTGTCAAGATTTATAAGCTGTCCCGAGATTGCTTCATAATCCTTGAAAATAGTCAACAAATTATGACTATGCGATGATCAGCTCTGATGAAGAATAAGGAGTCGTCGACAATCATTAGATGAGAAATTCGAGGCTCGGTTTTGCTGACTTTAATACTTTCAATCAGTCCATCACGTTATGCTTTCAGGAGTAGTAAACTTAGTACATCAGAGCATACAATAAACAAATAAGGCGATAGGATGTCGCCTTGTCTTAATCCCCTCGACGCTTTGAAGTGACCATGTGGACCTCCATTGATTAAAGTGGAAAATGAAACCGATGAGACGCAGCTCATTATCCATGTAATCCACTTATCCGAGAATCCTTTACGTTTCATTACCGCCTCTAAGAAATTCCACTCCAATCGATCATAAGCTTTGCTGACATAAGTTTTTATCGCCATATAGGATTCCGAACACCATGGTTTAACCTTCAAAGAATGAAAGATCTCATGGGCGATCATTACGTTGTCAGTGATATACCTATTGGGGATGAAAGCTGCTTGGTGTTCTGTGACAACCATCAAGAGAATCGTTTTTAGCTATTGGACTAATATCTTTAATATGACTTTGTAGAGGACATTGCATAAGCTTATCGGTCTGAAGTCTTTCATTGTATCAAGGATGTGAGTCTTAGGAATAAGACATGGATTAGTATGGTTAATCCCATCGGAAACCTGTCCAGTTTCCCAAAATCGATGAACCTCTTGAACTAAGTCTGGAGCTATGGTTTCCCAATACTCTTGGAAGAATTGAGTCGTGAATTCATCCGGTCCGGGAGCTTTAAAAGAGCCAATTGCAAAAAGCGCAGTTTTGATCTCTTCTGTCGTTATCTCTTGAGTTAAAGCTTCGTTCATAGAAGTTGTGACCACATGTGGTATCTCTTGTAAAACCTCATCACGTAGCCTAGGTTGCGACGTTGTAAACAACGCACTGAAGTATCTTTGTGCTTCAAGACCTATGTCCGCATTGCCCGATATCTCTTCCCCTTGAGGTCCATGTATGGTTAAGATCCTGTTCTTTGCGGTCCTGTTTTTTGAAACGGCGTGAAAGAATTTAGTATTACGATCCCTTTCTTGGAGCCAACTATTGCGACTCTTTTGCTTCCAATATGTTTCCTCATGTCGATATGCCTAGAGGAGTTCTTTCTTTAGTTTTTTGACTGTTTCAGGTGGTATCGATGGATCGCGATTGGCATTCTCTATCTCCACTCTTAGTTCAGTAATTCTCCGATCAGAATTGGTGTAATGCGATCTCCTCCAACCTGCCATAGATCGGCGACAAGAATCTACCTTCTTCTTGATGCTCATGTTTTTGTTACAGGGTTTAGACCATCCGCTTTCTACTGCATTTTTGAAGGATTCGTTATTAAAGAAACGACCATCAAACCGAAACATCTTCTTGCCCATATCCATTCTTTTTCTTATTTTTAGAATTGCAGGACAATGATCCGACTCAGCAAGTTCTAAGTATTCTGTTTCCAAAGCTGGATATTCTGCTTTCCATTCGTTATTGGCCATAATCCGATCAAGCCAACACTCAACCAGATAATTATGTCGCTTGCCTAACCATGTCATATTATCGCCTTTGAAAGGCATATCAGAAACTCCACAACAATGTACCATATTCTGGAAGTTAACTAAACTCCAAGGTTCTCTCGTTCGACCACCTCTCTTTTCACTAGCTTTTAAAATCTCATTAAAGTCGTCCATCATTAGCCAAGGACCAGTCCTTGTTGTTGCTATTCTTTCCAAACGCTCCCATAGAATGTGTCTCATTTTCCGGTTTGGGAATCAATAAACACAAGACAAATAGCAAACAACATCTTTATTCATTATCTTACAATCGATGAGATTTGCGTCTACTGACACGAAGGATACATTGATACAGTTATTCCACATCAAGGCTAAACCATCACCAATGCCCTGAGACGACACACACTTAACATTATCATAACTTAACTGAACAGCAACATCACGTACAACATCATTCTGGTTTTTCGATTCGATAAAAAAAGATTAAGTCTGGGATGTATTTCTTCATGATCCCCTTTAGACGTCGAACTACGAGAGATCCTTTTAACCCTCTGCAGTTCCAAAATGTTGTATTCATTCCGGTCCGGGAGGATTCTGGCCCTCCTTACCATCACTGTCTTTGTTTGGAGAGGCACGAACCCCATCAGATTCATGTGCATACGAAGTGCTTGGCACTTCAGGGTCAGTCCTCTGATATTGCCTGACCTCTCTGATTCCCGTCTGAAGCCTTTGTCTCTTACAAAATCGCTCCTCTTGCTCCTCAGTCGCAAACATCTGTCTAAGCTCCTAAACCATCACCGTAAATGTTTCAGAATTATGATCAGCCCTTTTCTGTTTCTTTGACGCTGGCTGTTGCGGTTCTTCTACGTCTGCATTTTCCTCCTCAAGTGCGTCATTGCAATTGGTTCCTTCCTCATGAGCCTCATGGATCTCCGGAGGAGGATCATCCCCATTGTCATCATCATTGTCATCATCCCCTTCTGGTTCTGTGGCTTTCATTGAACAGTCTTCAACATCATGTGTCAGTAACCCACACAGCGAACAGAACTGACGTAGCTTTTCATATTGAAACTTCAACACAGCCGCTTCATCGCCAAACTGAAAGATCCTTTGGAACCTGAGTGGTTCATTGATGTTCCACATCAACTTAAACCGCACATAGTTGACATGTTGTCCCGCTTTTGCTCCATAATCAGTCTCCTCAAATGCACCCATCTCACTTCCAATCTGCATAACCATACGCTGCGTAAGGAATTGAAGAGGAATACCTCTTATTTGTACCCAGAAGGGGATGTAATTGAGATCAACATCAGTAATGTTAGGATTCCATCTTTCGACCACACACATCCTATCATTAAAGGACCACGAACCCCTTCTCAACACTAAAAGCATCGATTCCTCAGACTGAAATAGGAATTGAATGTTCTTGTTCTCGATGATCCTTCCAGTGACTTCATCGCCCACCCCCTGACTCTAGGCAGAGCAATCACCATCGCTCTCAGGTTTTGTTTTCGCGGGTTGACGGGCTTTACAATCAGACAGAAGCGATAGGCGATAGCCGCCTCATCGCACAGTGACGATGGTAGATTAACCACCGTATCTTCGATACCTAGCGAGATTTGTTGCATCTGTCGCCAAATATTATCCGCCATCATCAATTTGAGAAGAGAGAAGTTTCTTTCTTTTCGATTCCCACTTTCGCTTCCCCATCCACCATTGATCTTATATACCCTCAGGTTTGGAGCAGTTACCCACTGAGTAACCGTCAATCCGAGAAACCGCCACAAGAAAACCGCCGGTAGCCGGCTTTCGACACTCTCAATAGAGATACAATGGCGGTTACTCAGTACGATAAATCGCCAAAGCAATCGCCTAATTTCCATTTTTTTTCTATTATATTGTCCAAGATTTTATGTTTTATATTATTTTGTTTTTGAAATTTTGAGACATTTTAGTTATATTAGAATTTTCAAAAAAAAATTAATGTAATTTATACGGGTACCCGAACACGAACCTGATAAGATTTGAACCGAACCCGAACCGTAATTTGTAAATACTCGAATGGATCTTAATCTTCAAAACTCCAAAACCCGAATAAACCCGAACAGAATCCGAACAGGTACCCGAATGTCCACTCCTAAACCGAATTATCCAAAACCTAAAATATTCGACGCAAATCCGATCCGAGTACTAATTTCCGATCAGTTTCTATTGGATGTACTCTTAGATACGGAAAATTTTACAATCGAACGTAAAAAGATATAATAATTTAGTTTGAGTTTATGCCTAGGAGATGCAGTTACGGATGATATTGTTTTTTCATCTAGTAACCTATATATGTCGATTAATAAAGAAACCGATAAACCGCATTAAGTTAACATAACATGTTCATCGAAAGTTTGCAATTGCATCACTTTTTAAACTACTTTATATTTTCTGTTTTTCATAAAAAATATTATTTTGACACTTTTACATAAATTAAAAAGTTCTTCATTAACACATTAAAAATTTCTCTTGCAATCAATACATAAAACAATAAGATTGAATTGGAATTTTGTTTATAAATTTGTATTAAAAATGTAAAATTACACTTTTTGCCTCACATTTTCCTTATCCATAGAACACAATTCTTGTCATAGATATATCTATTCTTTTTAGTTATATACTCCATGTAAATTCTGCAAGAGATAAAAAAAGTTAACGGATTGATAATATAAAACGGTACATATAAATGTTTTGATTTATAAAATAATGATTATTAAAATGATAATACAATTACATGTACTAATATTGATGAAGATGACAATAGAGTTAAAAAAATAATGGTACTTGTTACCGCTTCACTGATTCATCCTTATATAACATTAATGTACACTTTGTATACATTAGATTCAATATATTTTTAAGTCTTTTAACTAATCTACTTGGGACGTAAAAAACTGGGGGTGCAAGACTGATCTTTTTTAAATCTGAGGATGAAAAACCAAATGCCAATGTTAATATTCGATAAATTAAGAGACTTGGTCAAGATTCAAGATAAGACAAGACACAATAATAGATGAGAAATTTTGGATTATTGTTTATCAATTGTAAGTAGCTGAATTATGACTTTGACAAATTAACAACTTCGCAATATTTTTTAACATATCCTTGAAAGCTAACTTTCTTGGTGTCGCGTCAATAAGTTGTAAAAATAATCACCGTCATACTAAAATAGAGGACTTGTATAAATAACACGACAACATTTACAGAGTCTGTCTATATCTAGGCAATGAATGGAAACTGTTTGACGGATCGTTCCACGGTCTATTATTCTTCCGCACGAATTGCAGTTTAATTGCACTGTATTTGTCTCACACATCACAATCCGTTGTTATTGTTCATAATTAGCTTCCTTTTTCGAAATAGAGCTCATATTCAATTGAATCAATTTTTTCAAAATATTAAATTTTCTACATTTATTTCTATTAAGATCACATGGAGCATTTGTAGCCAAAAAATAGAAAAACAATGACGACAAACAAATATGGAAAATGCAATAACTTATATTTTACTAGACATTAAAAGTGACAAAATGAGTTCACTAACTAAAAAAACAGGTGAGTATGAGCAAAAAATAACATTGCCGCATGTTCAGAAGTCGTAGACAAACATGAATCTGACATTAGTAAAAAGAAGTGGTATAGTCACGTTTTAGCCACGAAAAGAACGTGCTATAGGATCGTAACCTTTTTTCGTGGCTAAAATTGTGGCAAAATCATTTGTATAGCCACGATTAACTACGAAAAAAAGTCATGATCCTATAGCCACGATTTAGTCACAAAATTTGTTGTGGTTATAGTAGTTTTTTTACTAGTGTGAACCAGTAAAAGTAGACCCAAAGCCCGCCTCCAAAAGATTGACTCCATCCCACACAACTTTGCTATGAATCCAATCTCAAATATTGTGTCTGAACCTAATCTTCAATGATGATACGACTGACCCTCACCGATTTTCACCGAGCTTTAATCTCACTGTGAACACACAAGCTCCATCCGGTTTTGTCCTTAGTAAATTTTGGTAGTTGCTCTTATTTGGAAGAAGATTAATCTCGCGCTTCCCACACAAGCGTACCTATAATAAGAATAGGAAGATCCAAACCGTAACAACTGAAGTCCCAAGACAAATGAATCACCGGCTGCGAAAAAAATTCGAGGAAACAAAGATCAATGATGCGCCGCCACATAAAAAAATATTCGCGGTTGAGAAATCACGAATCTAATCCTACTAGCACCCTAGTGGGTAAGAACTACTTGTTGGCCCAAACAAAGCATAAGACGCTCTCTTTTGATAGGTTCACACCGCCATAAGTCAGAACAACAAAGTTGAAATCGAGCCTATCCCACAACGAAGCCTTTAAACTAGCGGACAAACCTTAATCCAACTAGTGGACACAAGGGGGAAGGGAATCAACGGTAACCTAACGCGAGATTGATGCGGATAAGTTTGAATCTCATACTCTAAACCACTAAACCTCAAGAATAAGGCTAGAAGTTGTAGTAAATAGGTTATCGAACCGCAAGGAGCAATTTTAACATATTTAATCCTAAGAAAGCTACTATTAAGCTAAGCCTAAGTAAGGAAGGAAATAGGATTCAAGTAAAAAAAAACTAAAAAGAAACTAAAAGGCAAGAACCAAGAAACAAAACAATGAGATAAAATGTGGAATACAATAAAGGAGAAATGCGATTCATGAGCTATGCAATATGATTAGGTAGTCTAAATGCAATCAAGATGCAAGGGTAAGAAATATATCACCATTCAAAGGCAAGACAAAAAGTCAACTAGTCCATTTCCATGATCTAGTCCATTTGATAAATCCTAAATCAATTCAATCTCCAGATAGTGATCTAGCATTCATCAATAATTAAACACAAGCCTATTAGTTTACTAAACACCTTAGACAACTATTCTCATAGGCTAAGAATGTAAAATAATCTTAAGGTTCTCTTGGGAATTTCATCGAACACCTTCCGGGTGTGAAATTCCTTGAATCTAAAAATTGATTGATCATTTCATTTCTAGCACTAAGCATTTCTTAATCATGTAAATCTATAAGAATCTACTCCTTAACAACCTAGCAAACATCTAGATCTATCCTAATCTACCTAACCCATAAATTATAAAAGTAACTACTCACTAATCATGTATTCAAAACATGTAAAAACATGAAAGAAAACCATAATCATGATGGGGAGGAAGAAAAAAAAAAGAAAAGAGCAAACTTTGATTAAGAACACCAAGATTCAAAAAAGGTAGTGATCAAAGCCCAAAGAAGCAAAGAGAAATCAAAAACTAGGTTTAGAATGTCTAAGTGTTGCTTTTATAGTGTCTTGATTCAATTTAGGTTGAACCAAGAAATTTCAGAAAAACGTCGTTCTGGGAGGTTTCAAAGGGAGACATAAAGGTCTCCCAAAACGACATCAGTGAGAGTTTTGGCTTCAATGCAGAACACCAAAATGGGAGGCTCGACTAGGAGGTTTTTGGGCCTCCCAAAATTGAAACAGAGCAGACTTTGGCTTCAACGTAGTGCATCAAAATGGGAGGCTCATCTAGGAGGTTTCTGGGCCTCCCAAACTCGCACCAGAGCAGAACTCGACTACTTGCAGAGCGTCAAAATAGTAGGTTACATTGAGAGATTTTTCAACTTTCCAAAATGACACTAGAATGATTTTAACTCCTTTTCCAGAATGTCGAAATGGGAGACTGCTCTGGGAGGTTTTTCAGCCTTCTAAAACGATGTTTCTCATCTCTTTTTCCCTTTGGTTTGCACATATTTTCCAAATCATCCAATCCACTCAAACAATCCGAAGTACCTGAAAAAGTGTAAAGAAGAGAGAATGCAAGTACTTATATACATCCTAAGAGACTCTAAACACAAGACTTCTAAATGTATTTGAAATTAATCCTAAACATCTAAATGCATTAACTAAATGATGAAAATGCTACTAAAAACTACTCCTAAACCGAGCAAAATGTGATATTATCAGAGATCATCCCAACTAGACAGAAGAGAAACTCTTGACATATGAGCCACACCGCATCGCCGAACCTGCACAAAGAAAGATAGAGGAGAGAACCCAAAACTAGCCGAGAAAGAGTAGTTGGTGATCAGTTTCGGAGCTGAAATGATATTGGAACTCTCTGCACCCATCGCTAAAAGAAGAAGTGTTGGCGATTGATCAACTTTGACTAATGACTTCACGAGCGAGCTCCTCATCCATGAACCTACAAATCATCTTTCTCGAGACAAGTAGATCTACACCTGAAACGGTAACCAGAACCCAAAGCAAGTGAAGCCTCCAATGAAGAACCAACAAAGGAGACTTGCTAAGCCGAGATACCATATGAGAGATATTCCAAAGTCTCACAAGTTAGCTCGCGTGACTCGTGCCCCAACGACCGAAGAAGTCAGGAGAGGAAGAATCCAACCACCGCGAACAACCACCATTGGTCTTTCATCCACATAGAAGACCGACCAAAATTGACAAGCCTACACAAACGACAAGGCAGAGAGTCGTGGAGATGCCGATAGGTTTGACCCAAATCTAAGCCTCAACCGTCGCATTATGACAAAGGAACTCGGTCGCCGCACCATATTCAAAAGCCTTATCGTGCCTCCAGAATGTGTGTAAACGCTGGATCAAGACCGCGGTGGGGTCAAGGCACACTCAACAAGCCAGAGTCACAAGCGTATTAACTAGAAGATGATAAAGCGACCAAGTGGAGAGAAGAAAAAAAGTAAAGAAAAAGACTAAGATGGGCGGGTGACTGACGCTAACGGTGACCGTCGGCCACCCTAGACAAAAGCTTTTGAATTTTTGTGCAGAGGAGAGGACGAGTGTTCTACTAAAAGAGTTTTCCTAGACTTCTGAATTTTTTTCTTTTGATAATTAGATCAACTTGAAAAGAAGATAAAATAAGGAAAATTAGGTGATATAACAAAAAAAATTATATTTTGGTTTCTAACACCCTTCCATGTGCAATTACCCTCCTACTTCCACATTTTTCCCTTTAATTTTTATTTCTCTTCACCAATTGAGGATAAAAATGTAAAATCACCCTATTATTTAATTAGATTTTTTCCCCAAAACCACGAGAGTAAATATTTTCTTTTGTTATTACACC
>OVAN01014424.1:0-12051 GCA_900406275.1 Anastatica hierochuntica | reverse complement strand
ATTTTGTGAATTGAGCTAAGATGGTTCTTAAATGTTTCCCCGTTAACAAATTTGCAATCCTGATGAAATGATTTCCCTGAGAACACCCTGGCCTAGTGTTTTTCTCTGATCGTTTTACAACCCGTATCTGCCTTCTTCTTTTGATTTCGTTATTGCATCCTTTTACCAAAGTTTCTTTTCCGCCTTAGCCCGTATTTGATTTGATAGTTCTTTGTACACATTGGTCCTTGTGGATTCGATACCCGAACCACTACAACGTGCTTAACTGTACACTTGCAGTGATTTCTTGGGTGAAAACATGAGCCATCAATGCTTATTCTGATATCTTCATGTGCGAAATCGTAAGGTACTTTTGTCTAAAATAAAAAAAGTGTTGTTTTAGGTCTAGATGCAAGAATCTTAATGTTTGTAACACTCTTGTTGTTTTTGTTTTGAAAGTTTATGACTTAACTGGTTTCATAAGTCCTTTTCTCTTAAAGATCTTTCTCCAATACAAATCATAAAGATTTTATTTTTTTTCCATGTCTT
The DNA here is from genome assembly GCA_900406275.1 of Anastatica hierochuntica. Lineage (NCBI taxonomy): Eukaryota > Viridiplantae > Streptophyta > Magnoliopsida > Brassicales > Brassicaceae > Anastatica > Anastatica hierochuntica. The sequence continues at coordinate 11,523 of OVAN01014424.1, read as the reverse complement.
TCATTTATTTACCTTGACATGAGACTTTTGGAGCTCTCTCTATCATTTTCTGATCAAAGAGACTATCATCAACAACCAAAACATGGAATTGTCACTCTGTTACAATATCCATTGTGGAAATCTGAATCTAAAAGAGTTCTACAACATCATTAGTAGATCAGGCAAACAACTTTCGAGAATTCTATGTTTTTCTAGAGCTGATTTTCATTCGAATTTGCAGGCAATGATTATGTTTACACTTGGGAAAGAGGACTTTTCGGTTGTCTTAGCATGGTAAAGAATCATACGAGATTATTCTAGACCAAATTGAGTTCGTGTTCCCAGATCAAGCGAATAGAAGTCAGGCTCGAGTCGTCGGCATAGCTGCTGCTACTTATCACACTCTCCCTCTCTCAAGTGGTTTTCTTCTATATCCTTATCTCTACTAGCGTGTGGTGCTGGTTGATTAGAAGCTTTCTTTTGAGAAATTGGTTTAGATTAGCTCTCATGTCTGCATCCATGAACTTTCATTTGTGAAATTTAAAGTATGCTTGAATTGTATATATATCACACAAACAATGGTAATGGAGATGGACGATGTTTTATATTAACTTGGTTTTCGTTCATGAACTTAGTTTATAGCCATAAGGTTATTCATGTGTATGAATATGAGAATTTGGTTTGATATGAATTTGTATTGACCATTCTCTTGTCTTTTGTTTACCTTGTAAGCTTATGGCAGACGTGCCTACTTTGATTAAAAAACATTTTACAACAGAGTTATTCCCAAGACACTCATATCTAAAGAGATACTTTTGGTGGCAAGTCTTTTAATATTTTGAACACTACAAAATACATTTAAAACTTACAAAAACAACCCGCAGCATCGCGCGGGTATCTACCTAGTAATACTCAAAAGTACCTGCAAAATAATTGAAACTACTCAAAAATATATCCAAATAATTATCTAGTTCAATTGAAACCTAACTGTACCGGATCAGAACCATTTTTTTTTAACTCCGATAGGTTTCAAATTTCGAGAACCCAATTACCCCAAAACCGAAAAAATCAAATTGAATCGATAAACCGAATGTTTCTACATCAAAAGATCCCCAAACAATTAAAAAATTATATGTAAGAGATTTGACCTTTCAAACCATAAAAGTTTGCAGAGGTCACACCCAACAAATATCACAACCAACCCTAGTCATTTACCATAACCATATTATATTGTTCCGAATTATAATATTGTTTACAAAGTTTAACAAAGCTTTGAAAATTTTGAATCCGTGCACGTGAAAATATAAAATTAGGATAACAAAACAAAAAGGGTGGATAAGATTGTTTACAAGTCAACATACACCAACTTATTTGACGCGATGACGCTGCAACCATCTTCTCTCTAAACTAAGGGTGTGACTGATAACAAAATTAGCTAACATAATAAATTACCCGGAGTTCTGCTTTAGATAGCATAAGAAACTTCGTCAGGAGTTTACTTCCATGACGTTTTTAAAAAACTCGAAATCTTATGTTTAAGCTTGCAATTCCATTTTAAAATTTTAAATTAGATGATATATTCGCAAATTATATCTTCAAAGTTATTGAACTAGCAAATTATTTTTATAATGATTATTTTAAGAAAAAATGAATTTAGTAATACATTCATAGAAATTGCAATTTATTTTGATCGGAATTTTTGTATAAAAATCATCATGAACATATATTGTATCAACGTTTTTTGAATAATGTTTATATTGACTTTTAGCAATGCATACATTATATAAGTGAAATATATTTGAACAATATATTCAACTATTTTAATGTGACTCTCATTTTAAACCATCAATATAATAAACCCAAAACTCAGAAATTTAACCATCAAAATTCATTTGCAGTGTTTGTAGTATTTTAAAAAAGTAAGTTAGTGTATTTAGTAAAACAAAATTTCATATGATCGTTTTCTTGAACAAAAATTGACTTTATGGTATTTTAACAAATTCCTCTTGAAATATCAAAATAAATTTAAAAGTAAAATAATTTTTCAAATCAAAGATTTTCAAACTTCTAGAAAAAAGCATTGGTTTTAATTTCATTTAGGAATTATTTTTTACAATGCAACATCAAACTTTCTCACTATATTTTTTTTTGCGTCAATGATTATTTTTTAATCATGAACATATTTAAAAAAAATAGATAATTTTACCATATGTTTATGACCAAAAATATTTTTTTTACCATATATAGTATTTTTCAGATTTCTGATTTTTTTAGAACATGAATTTTATCTGTAAAATTTACTTATTAACATCTCTACTAGTTTTTTCCAATTTCTAACTTTTTAAAATTATGAATTGTACTTTTACAAATATCAAAAATTAAATAGTATATTGATTCCTATATAAAGGCTTAGCATAAACAATAATTTAAATAATGAATTAATACAACCAATCAAAAATATTGAAATTGCCATGTCATAATTCATGATTTTTTTCGCGTCAATGATTAATTTTTAATCATGAACATATTAAAAAAAGATAGATAAATTTACCATATGTAGTATTTTTCAGATTTCTGAATTTTTTTTAAATCAGGAGTTTTATCGGTAAAACTTACTTATTAACATCTCTAGTACATTTTTCCAATTTCCAAAATTTTAAAAATAATGAATAGTACTTTTACAAATACCTAAAATTAAATAATGTATTGATTTCTATATAAAAGACTTAGCATAAATAATAATTTAAATAATGAATTAATACAAAACCAATCAAAAATATTTAAATTTTCATGTCACAATTCATGATTTTTTTTTGTGTCACTGATTAATTTTTAGTCATGAACATATTAAAAAAGATAGATAAATTTACCATATGTAGAGGGTGATTGGTAAGGACTTTAAAAGCTGTAGCTTTATTTTAAAGTTTTTAAAGTCATGAATTACGCAATCAAGTTGTTATTAATTTAAAGTCCTAAAAATGCTCATAAAAATGCTCACAGTCTATTTCAATTTTTTTTTTATTCATAATCGTACACATTTTTTTTAAAGCCACTAAAACATGACTTTTACTTTTTTAAAAGTTACAGTTAATATTAAATTAGTTTTTAGAAACGGAAGCGATTTTTCTAAAAAGGAAAAGAAACGGTTGAGGCGATGTGGAGGGGGATCTCGATCTGAGGTTCTGATGTCTCGGTTAAGATGGGGAAATGGATTCCGTTGCGTTTTCGGTGGTGATGGGAGGTGTTTTGGGTTGTTATGGTCGGCATGGGCTGCTTTCCGGTGGTTCATCGGTAGCTCTCGTGGAGGGTTTCGGTGGAAGGATTTGGGTCTGCGATTTCAGGAGTGCCTTGGTGCAGTTTGGTCTCTCTTATGGTCGATTTGAGGGTTTGATTGGTTAGGGAGGTTCTTGAGTTGGATCGATTCCTGGGTTGAGATATGGAGACAAATCGTGTTTGGTCTGGGTTTATTGTCATGGGTCTTCTTTGATTGGGGACGAGTTTGGATTTTAGTTTGTTCTTGGCACCAGTGGCTTACGGTGCTTGCGACCACGAATTCAGGAGATATCTTGGGTTATGTGGTTTGTGACACAAAGTTTCGCATCGTCATCGGTAAGGGGGTTGGGATTGTGTTAGATATCAAGATGGATCGAGGCTTTGGATGGCTGGAGCTTTTGGGTTTATGGTCTCAGAGATGTTTACAGTTTGCAACACTTCTATGTCAGAGACAGTATGTTGGTGTTCAGATTAAGAGTGACTTTGGAGTTGTTTTAGTGTGGGGATTGATAATGGATCTGGTTTGGGCGAGAATCAGGGGTGTGATTCAGTCAATTCTTCACCAGATTTTGTTTAATAGTTGGAGAGTATATTTTCCTCAGAGCAAGATCAATGCTCTGGTTTCAATTTTGGAAAAGGGAGTGATTTTGGTGATTAGGGAATATAATTGGTATCTGTTGGAGGGGGGCTGGTGCAATCAAATGGGGATTATGGAAAGATTCCAGGGTGATAATTGGATTGATTTTGGCAATCAGATAATAATGATAATTACATATTGTGTTGAGAGGCATTTGGGTATTTATAGACAGATTGGGAGAAAGTTGGTCTCACAACTCACTTTTTCATCATTGTTTTTCATACAAAGGAGTGGTGTTTCTGGTTTCTTTTTTTTCTTTTCTCGGGTATTGCTGGATTTTATTTTTGTGAGGGAGAAAATGTCGCAGGGAAGGATGGTAGTTAAGGCAGGGAAGAGTGAGGGGGCTGGTGGCTCTAATGGGTCGAAACTCAGAATCAAAGTGCCTCATTTTGACAATTTAGCACTCATTGAGGGTTACTCTCGGACTCTCATTGGGCGTTGTATGAATCCGAAGATTCAAGATGTGGGGAATCTTCTTTACATGCTGCCTCGGATTTAGAATGTAGAAGGGAGGGTTGTTGGGGCTGATCTTAGAATGGGACGGTTTCAATTTGACTTTGATCATGAAGAGGATATAGAAGCAGTGCTGGCTATGGAGCCTTTTCATTTTGATCGATGGATGCTTTCTCTAGTTCGTTGGGCACCAGTGATTGATGAGAGATATCCGTCGGCTATCAAGTTTTGGGTGCGTCCGTTGGGTGTGCCTTTACACTTTTGGGCTGCTCCTACTTTTAATTATATAGGTGCAGATTTGGGAGAGGTGAAAGGAATGGATTTAGATAATGGTCGTGTCCAAGTAGTGGTGGATGGTTTCAAGCCGTTATGCTTTGAAACATCTCTTGAGTTTCATGATGGCCAAGAGACTATGGTCAATCTTCGGTATAAGCGGTTACATGGATACTTTTCGTGATGTTTTAGCTTGTGTCATGACTTCTCTGTATGTCCAGAGAGGGTTGATCTTTGAGCCAACAATGGGGACAGTCATCGCAGTTCGGGATATCATGGGGGTTCGGGTCCAGAAGTGGGCGCTGTGAGTTACAAGGGAGTTGTTTTACATGGTGCCAAGCATGATTCTGGGGCTGGTGGGGTGTTATCACACGGGAAAGGTAAAGAAGCTATGTTTAAGGCGGATAAAGAGGGAAGAGGTTTTAAGAGCAAACCAGATAAGTACGGAGGTGTGGGTCCTTCGAAAGGAGTTAGGCAGCCACCGGAGGTTTCTTTGGCTGCTCCGACGGAATGGAGGAGGGTAGATCAGGTGATTGGGGCTGATAGTGTTAATGTTGAAGAGGAATCAGAGCGGAAAACACGTGCGTGTAAGGTCCTTATGTTTGAGGCATAGCAAGGAGAACTTGATGGGAGTCTTGGGGGGACTCAGGTTAGTGGTAAGTGTGGTAAGGAAGAGGTGGATGGACCTGGTCACAGTGGGGAAGACCAGCATGTGGCGTTGGCTGCCAATGTGCAGGAGGTGTCGAGTGGGGGTGTTATGGAAGAGATGGAGGAGGGACAGGTTTTGGCGGATAGAGAGTCTCTGCCTTTGAAGAACGGTCTGGATGATGATGAGGTCCAGGATGGGAACGTTTTAGCTATGGAGGGAGTTTTAGTTACAGGTGATGATAGTAGGTGTGGGAAAGAAGATGTTGTGGTTAAGGACTCTGTTATGCTTATGTCCCCGGTTAAGTTGAATCCGCAGGGTGGTGTGAAGAAGAAGGCAACAGGAGTTATAACTTTATTGCCCGGCGCGAATTCGAAAAAGCGGAATGTTCAGATTCTTACTTCGCCTAGGAAAAAGACTACATCGAAGAACTATGTTCGGATTGGAGAGGGACTTTATCCGGCTAGTACCAAAGGTGGTACGGGTAAACCGGGTACTTTAACACCAATTTCTAATTAATGAGAATTCTTAGTTGGAATTGTCAAAGTTTGGGTAAGAGGTTAACAATAAGCTACCTGAGGGAGTTATGGAGGAAATACAAGCCGGAGTTTTTATTTCTTTCAGAAACGAAACATGATTTTTATTTTATGCAAGATTTTCAATTTCATTTTGGTTATTCAAATATTGTAACGGAAGATCCATGTGGCACAAGTGGTGGTCTTTCTTTATTTTATGATAAAGAGTATGAAGTTAAAGTTTTATTTGTTAGCAATCGAATAATTGATATTGAAGCAACTATTAAAAGTAAAAAAGTCTTCATTTCATTTGTGTATGGCGATCCGATAATTAAAAATCGGGAACAAGTGTGGGAACGATTGACTCGATATGGTCTCGCTCGGTTTGATCATTGGTTTGTAATTGGATATTTAAATGAAATAAGGGGAAATCATGAAAAGCGTGGGGGGCGGCTGCGAAGTGCAGCCTCGTTTGTGTCGTTTAATACAATGATTGCAAATAGTGGTTTGTTGGAGTTCCCAAGTATCGGGAATTATTTGTCCTGGAGGGGATGGAGACATAAGAAACTCGTGCGTTGTCGACTAGATCGAGCTCTTACTAATGAGGACTGGCATGAGCTCTTTTCTTTTTCTCATGTTCAGTATCTGGCTATAATAGGATTGGATCATAGACCAATTTTGGCAACTGTTGAGGATAAAAAACCTCGAGGACGTAAAAAATTTCGTTTTGATAAACGAGGGATAGGGAAAGCAGACTTAATGGACTCTATTAAACTGGGATGGTTGGGTGGTTCGCAGGGAGAGGGTTTCCTCGACAAACTTTACAATTGTCGGTAGGAAACATCTCGATGGAGGAAGAAGTATGACATGGATAGTAGGGAGAAAATTTATGTTTCGAAAGCAGAGTTAGAGGCAACTTAGGAGGATGATCTCTGCCCTTCATCGAAGTTAATGGAAATCAACCTGCAACTTAAGGAGGCGTATAAGGATGAGGAGTTGTATTGGAAGCAAAAGAGTAGGAATCAATGGCTAAGAGAAGGCGATTATAATACGTCTTTCTTCCATGCACAAACAAAGCACCACCGTTCCAGGAATCGAATTATAGGTCTTCAAAATTCGGTGGGACATTGGGTTACGGAGGACAAAGGTCTCCGGGATATTGCGGTTCAGTATTTCGAGGACATTTTCACTTCTTCGGATCCTTCAGGGTTTGAGGATTTTCTAGATGAGATTCCGCGTTCGATCACGGACCAGAAAAATGGGTTGCTTACGGCTGCAGTGATAGAGGATGAGGTTCGAAGGGCGCTTTTTATGATGCATCCGGAAAAGGCACCGGCCCCAGATGGCATGATCGCTCTGTTTTTCCAGAAATCATGGGCTATTATCAAAAGGGATTTGGTGAATTGGGTTAATAGGTTTCTTAGGGAAGGAAGTTTTGATAGACGGGTGAACTTGACAAACATTTGTCTTATTCCAAAGACGGAGCGGCCTACTAAGATGACAGAGTTTAGGCCAATTAGTCTTTGTAACATTGGTTACAAGATTATTTCAAAAATTCTATGCCAAAGGCTTAAGGTAGTTTTGCTAACATTGGTTTCCGAGAAACAATCACCTTTTTTCCCAGGTCGACTAATTTCGGATAATATCTTAATCGCGCAAGAAATGTTCCATGGTTTACGGAAAAACCAGACCTGTAAATCATAATTTATGGCGATTAAGACAGATATGAGCAAAAGCTTACGATAGGGTGGTGTGACACCCCTGTTCATTGCTGAACAGAAGTGGTACATATGATGTTCCCAAACGGCCGATCTGAGGTTCCCAAAACAAATTTGGGTTCCTTGAACCAACTGTCCGAGTTCACCATATATCCTGCTAACCATTGCTCTAGACTTTTCAACCCGTCGAGCAATGATTAACAGTTAGTTCATCCGGACAAGGACTAATATCATTTGGAACCCTTAGTTGTAAGAAACTTTCTATATTATATATACTTAGTACTTTAAAAAGTGTTACAAGAAAACTTATAAGTTTCCCCTAGAGCCTAAGGCTCAACAGCGTTTACGTAGCTATACATCAAACTTCCTTTGCAAGGAAAACAAAAACTAACGTTGGCTTAGTCGTTCCTTTGCACCCCAAAGAAAAGAAGTCCTCATTCTAGTGGTTACCTGCACGCACAAGAGAGTCGTGAGTAACAACGTTACTCAGTGAGCCTGGAAACCCAACCCACTACTCATACAGTCCTAGCCCCAAAACGATACGATAAGTAGAAGAGAAACAAGCAAGTATATCACTCATGTATATTGTAATTACTTATCCATACTTAACCATACGTAACCATACTTATCAATACTTATCGATACTTATCAATACTTATCCATACTTATCAATACTTATCCTGGGAAAATCCTTAAGTGCATCGCTTCCATATTACCCGTATCCACCTCAAGTAAAAATATATCTAAATATAGCTAATCCCGTAGCCACAAAGGCTAAACAGGACGATAGTAATATTATGTATACATTATACATTCCTCCGCTAGAAGCCATGGTACATGGAACTTCTAGCACTGCGTCGTCAGGCAGTTCACGGCCATAGTAGCGAACCAGTCTCTCCGTGTCTTCGTGTACTTGATCCGTCCACGCGTCACCACGCAACGACCAAGCCACGAACGTGGGTAATCATGGGCAACAATGACTTAGGTAATTCCTTAAGCTATACTTTGTTATACTTAGTCTTAGAATTCCTTCTTGGTTCGCTATGAACCTCAGGAAAATATCTCATATAATTTTAGCTTTCTCAACGTTTGGACGTGTTCGTATTCTATCCGGATTAAGGTCACGTCTGGATAGAACACGGAGCAACCAAACGGATAATATGATCTGTATATAGTTCACGGCCATATCATCACACAAGTACTATTATTTCACGATCCAAACATCAAACAATGAAACAAACAAACAACTTGTGGTGCAGCTCATGCGGACATGAGAGATCGACTACCAAGACTCACCTTAGAATTCCGACACGGTTTAGCTAAGGAAAGAATAGGGTCCGAGCGTAGCCGAGCCTAGCAACCGAATGATTAACTTCTTATCAGGAACCCACGGATTGATCTCGCCGAGTCCTTTCACGGCACACATCTAAACACGCATAACCCGATCATTATTTACCGATCCAGTCCGTAACTCGCGGGTAACCGAACATCCCAATAGTGAAAACCCTTACCGGATACTTACAGGAAGCTTAGCAGTTCCNGAAGTTTAGCAGTTCCCGAACGTAGCCTAGCAACCTTCCGAATAGATTCCTCCTAAGTTTCGGATTGATTCCGTGCTATCCTGAGCACTTGGCACAACAACAACAATCATATGCACGATCAATACTTCCGGTTACAAGATCGGTAATGCTATTTGCACGATCGGTATGGTCGGATACTCGATCGGCAGCTAGGTACTTGAGAGAAATCTCGATGGCCACTTGGTTTGGCACGAGAAAATAGTCTTCGGAACGTTCGGTGCACGAGAGAGTTTTCTCCAGACGCTCGGATGCAGGAGAAAATTTTTTCAGCGTGTTTGGATACATGAGATTTCTTCCCAAAGGCTCAATATGTCGTGTGCCATGGCCCTTATATAGGCAAACCGACCCAAGGGCTTAGTCACCCAAGTAACACCCATGTTCTCTCTTCGGGCGACACGTGGAACCTCGTGTGTCATGCTCTCCTTGCATGAGAAGCACACATATGTCACGTTTTTAAGAAGAAACATAGTGCTAAACTCTTCCCGACCGTGCCCAACCATTTCCGAACGGTTTCCGATCGTGTCGGGACGTTCGTTACGCGGATTCGAACGTGCCGGATACACGCCGAATAGTCGGAAAAATATTTCTCCGAGGAAAAGTTAACTTTCTCAAAGAAATATTCCTAACTCTTATTTCCGAGATCATTTTACCTCCTTTGGTCGAAGAATAAGGTTTCCGACTAATTTCCCGGTCGTCTAAGACTTTTTAGGACGAACCGTCGGCATTTCCAATCCCTTAAATTTCCTAAGGAATCCATTCGTACCACCCCTTCTTCCGGATTCCAACTTTCAAAATTTTGCCTTCTCTTAAGTCACTTGACTAGCATTTAGCTTACCGCTATCCAGCCAACTCGACCAAAATACTATCCGCTTGCGAGGGTTATTACATTCTCCCCCCCCCTAATAGAATTCGTCTTCGAATTCTGAATGTAGCCAAGCTGTCTTGTTATTCTAATTTATCCATCGACCAATTTCAAACTAAGCAATCTTCGTGCTCTTAAGTTCTGGGCGACATACTGATATCCAACAGGATCTTTCACACCTAGTCTCATTCTCCTTATATTGATACCTGAAGGTTAGCCGTTACACAAAATCATTACCGGGGTAGGAACTTATCTCATGGCTTGTCAGAACCTTAGCCAAAATTCTGTAGCATGACAAGGACCTAAGTCTGATTCTTGGTTGGTGAGTATTTGCGCGGCGTTTTCCTTTACCTACATCGTGTATTTCGTAATTAGTCCACACAATCTTCTGATACTGATTTGTCGTTATGCTTACCATAACTTGACTTTCTGACTTCGTTATAACATCTCCTGCCCGGATTAGGTCAAAGTTTCCTTAATCTGTCGTGCAACAATCAAACAAAAACTTGCACGACAAATCAAGGTCCTTAACCTTTCACCGGACTGAAGATGATACAACTGTTCTAGTCTATTCCTTTTTCTTCATACCTCAAATCATTACTACACCTCCTACTTTATGCATCTTCCGCATACCTTCCCTTCATCCTTCTTTAATGGTTACTTTTCTACCCTACATTTGCCTCTAATGTCTGGAACTGTTATCTTTCCGCTCTGCCCATTTTCTCATGGTGTCTTTCCTAATCAGTAACTCTTTACATCTGCTCATGCTTCCTTTCTCACTCAAAGATGACGTTGTACTTCAAGACGTTAGCATTTCCAATTCTTGACATTTCATGTTGATTGTCTCTAACCGATTCTTGGTGAAAAGTCTTAGTAGAGCGATCTAGGATCATCCAACAACTTTATTCCTTCGTCCAACGCTCAAAGGGTCTTAGGAATGATATTTGTAGATGATGCATCTCTTTACCATTCTGAGTTGAGCTAGCTTTGGTGTAACTTTTCTGGAATATGATGTTCGACCTTTATCCCTTGACAAGTCGGACTTAAGGTGATTCGTGTTGTAGCATCTTTCTTTATCTTCAGTTACTGACAATATTTCTAATGTCCCGGTTGAACCATATACTCCTTAGGTAAATGTTTCAAAGATTTGGTGTACTCCTTCAAAATGTCCTCTTAAATCTCTTCTCCCTTTTAGACAGTTACCCGACCATCATACATTATGGTACGATCACTTCCAATACAGACTTCCCCTTGATTGTATTTATCCAACTTCTTCAGGTTCTCTTGTTTGTACTCCCACGGTTCTCCTTCATCTATGGCAATGGTCTTTGCCTTTCATGGGAGGAGACTGAATCTGTAGCGTCCCTAACGCGTGATAACTCTGCTCTCCTATCCATAGCTCAGTAGGTTGAATATAATTCTTCTTCCTTCGACATTCCGTTTCATTATACACTAACTTCCCACTCTTCCATTTCTACTCCTTTCCCTGTTAGCTTATGCAGCAATTTACTTCTACTGCCAAATATCCCTTACATCCCATCTAGCTTCGGACATACTCAACACATGCAATCTTGTTACTTTGTCCTT
>OVAN01014423.1:0-12052 GCA_900406275.1 Anastatica hierochuntica | reverse complement strand
TCGATGGCTGGCTACCCACAGAGGAGAATGAGTAATTTTCTGTCTAGGTAGTTGGCCATCGACCCTGGGTTGCTGTCCATCGACCCAGGGATCGATGGGAGCCTACTTGGGCAGCTTTGATGTCCTTTTGCTCCACTTTGACATCTTGTTTGATCCTCATCTCTTCCCTATGCTTCCAGCCTCTTGTCTCCATGATTTCCAAGCTCCAATACCACATTGAATCCACCATAAGAGCCTCCCAAAGTCCATCCAAAAGAGCACCTATAAATGCAAGAAACATGGATGCAAAATGCAATAAGAACCTAAGCTAGACTCTAGACTCTAAATGAGGCATTCTAAAGCTAATATGCTTATTTACAACCTTAATATGAATGAAAAATTAGCTAAAACACAATAAAGTATGCATGAAATTGTTTGTACATCAACAACACACCAAAAGAAAAGAAAAAGCATAAGTAACTTTCCCCAGACTTATCTCACACCGCCTCAGTGTGAAAAAAATCCAAGGAAGGGGTAAGTAGCAAATAAAAAAATCAAAATAAAAAGAAAAATAAAATATAAAGAAAAGAAAAAGTAAAGAGAAACTACTGAGTGCTCGAGATGTGCTAGGCCTCTGTCCTGGTCTGGCTTTGGGGCGCCTGCCTGCATCTCCGGAGGTGTAGTCTGCTCTCCTCTTGGAGTGCTCCTCGCTCCGTCTAGCCTCCTCTAGCGCGAGTAAATCGCGAGTCTCCTGCTCATCAGACTCGTCACTCTCGATCTCCTCATCATCATCATCTGCAACAGCTGCAGGAACTGGTGGCACTCTGCGCCTGATAGCATCCTCACAAACAAACCTGTGAAGAGAACAAGAAAGTAATCTCCCTATCCTGGAGAGTCCTATGGCAAAATGCAGCATGAGAGAAATCATCCTCTGATGAATCTGCATTGTCAAAGCTCTGAACACTGAGCAGAAGCAGCAGGTGGCGGTGGCGGGTCGAGCTCATAGGCACTAAAATCGTCTAGAAATAGCTCTGTGATCTCAGGATCAGTAGGTGCAGCAGGTGGAGGCATATGCACCTCATAATCAACATCATTAGTATCATGGTCCCTACCAGGACCTAAAGAACCCTTCTTAAAAGAAGGGGGACAGGGCCAAAGACGCTCCGCAGGACATAGAAACTAAACTCACGGTGAATCTAGAAGAGATGTCAAATTTGGGCATGGAAGCTGAATGTAGAGAGACCTCTGCTGGCGATCCTGGAAGTGATAGATGAATGGTCTCGAACTGTCTATGGAATACTTCCACGAGGAAGCTAAAATGGTATAATCCACGAGATGCTTCCAATCAAGGAAAGCACAAAGCGGCCTCTTGTCACGAAAAGACTTCACCTACTTTGGGAGCCTGAGCTCCACTCGCTGGTGACGAATGAATTCAAACCTGACAAAGCGCAGAAGACGGGTGTTAAGAGCACCCACAACAAAGGCCTTCTTTTCAGCAGCTACCACCTTGAAGAAGCCGAACTTGTCAGCAACTACCGCGACCATGTTCAGAAGACGAACTTGTCAGCAACTACCGCGACCACATAATGGATTTGAGCTCCCAAATCCCATGTATGTCTAACGCTAATAAAGAGAAGACCCGACTTGTCATTGGTAACAGTAGCTTGAATAGACTTGGCGTAGATGTGAGAGCTAAGCACCTTGGCCGTGAGTTTAAGAACCGGACTGCAAATACGCGACTGCTTCGCGCTCCGAGAGACAATTTCCCCAGCAGCAATATAGTCTCAAAACTGACTGGACCTCAGAAAAGTTGGTACAAAAGTAATGCGGCCTTGCGCAAAACAAAAAACTGGAGTGAAGTCCATGAGAGAGATAGAATGAAACTGACCATGCACAATGAGAGGCCAAAAACGCCCTACCCAAGCAGGGTCCGCTACCAGATTGTCGAAATTCGGATAGACAAGGCATGCAGAGGCCAAAAACGCCCGACAAAGCTCGGGGTAGACATGCTCCTGAAGCTCCAGCAAGCCATGGAGTTCCATCCTTTCAAAAAGATCGAAGAAATTGTACCGAATACCAAACACCTCCAGGAGGTCGTCATCAATTACTCAGGTCATTTGGAAAGTGATGTGTCCCAAGTCTTATAGGATGTACTAGTCATATTGGTTCCACTTCTTAGTAACGGGACGATTGGCAGGATGTGTGAGAGCGTGCTGTTTAAAATGCTCATGGAGATTCGAGCTAGACCGCGTTCTTGTCTTCGGAACCTCTCCTATCTTGCGTCTACCCAAATCCTACGAAAATAAACACTTGGAAACCAAATAGGTATCCGAATAAAAACGCTACAAATACCAAAATTATTCACTCTAAATCAAAGAGCAATGTTCCTATGAAAATCAAACTCATAAAACATCAAGAGCATTAATCAAATCACTTCACAAAGCAAGAAAATCGTCAATATGACCAATATTCGTTTTGCATTTCAAGTCCAAGTGAAATCAAACAAATTCATCGCAACAAATCTTCAAAACATGTTGTAATCATACATAGAGATGCCACAAAACAATAAAATCGTTAATACACAAGGAAAATCATGAAGAACATGCATCCCCACAAAAATTTGGCGTCTGAAACGCGAAATAAGAAAATCACCAAATTCAATCCTCTAAACGCTAAATTCAGGTCCAATCCTACTTCTAAAAATCGTAGAACATGTATATAGCATCATTCAAGCACCAAAAATCAATTAAACAATCAAAGAAACAAAAATTCCTAAATTCACCAGAAAATAATGCTAGTGGAGATTGCGAACACATACCTTGAATTTGCGAAAACTGATCAGATGGAATGATAGAGGATGAAAATCTCTTGAGTTGAAGCTCAAAAATCACTCAGATCCGTGAAATTTTTAGCAAAAACGAGATTTGGGGTGTTTTTTTTTTATTTTGTGTGAAAGTGAATTATGAAGAAAAACATACTTGGTCGCGTGATATATATGTGTTTTCGGGTCAAGGATCGATCGATCCTTGTCCTTCTGTTTAGGGGAAAAAATGTGTCAGGGATCGACCGTTCCATGTCCTTCTTCTTGGTGCGTAAATAAACATGGGTCGATCGATTCTAGTGCATGGATCGATCGATCCTTGTCATTCTGTCCGGGCACCTGTTTTCTGCAATTCTAAAGCTAAAAACATGAAAAACGTTAAAAGCACCAAAAGGCAAAACACAAAAAATAAAAAACATTACCAAACTTGCTAAAATGAAAAAGAAAACTACCTAGTGGGTTGCCTCCCGCTCAACGCTTGTTTAAATCTTGAGCCTTACTGTAATGCGATTAGACGACAGGTGGATTCGTTAAAATTATTCACATTCTTTCTTCGGATGGCTCGTCTCCGACGTCTGGCTTAAGTCTTTGGCCATTCAGTGTGAATCTTCTTTCGTTGTCGCCAAGAATGAAAAATCCATATGGTTAAATCTCAGAAATCAGAACTGGTCTCGACCAACACGATTTGAGCTTTCCTGGAAACAATCGCAAACGTGAGTTAAAAAAAGTACCTGATCTCCTACAGCGAAATGGCTTTTGTCCGTGACTTGTAGATTCTTGTGTTCTCATAAGCATTCAAGCGTGTCTCATCGAGTTCGTTGATCTGAATCATTCGCTTCTAAGTTGTAGGATTGATATCAAAGTTCATCAACTTTGTAGCCCAAATTCCTTGGTACTCGAGTTCAACAGGTAAATGACAAGCCTTCTCATACACCAAATGAAATGGTGTAGTGCCTAGTAGTATCTTGTAGGTGGTTCGATATGCCCATAACGCATCATCTAGCTTCATATCCCAATCTTTTCGTGTTTTGCCTAAAGTCTTTTCCAAGATTCCCTGGTGGAAATTTCAACCTGTCCACCTGTTTGAGGATGATAAGGCGTGGCTACCTTGTTTCTAGCTCCATGCTTCTTCATCAAATTCTCAAACAACTTGTTGATAAAATGGGATCCCATCACTGATTACCACTCTTGGCACACCAAAATGAGGGAAAATCATAGACTTGTACATCTTCACGACTACTTGGGCATCATTAGAAGGGTTGGCCAGCGCCTCGACCCACTTAGAGACATAATCTATTGCAACCAAAATGTATTGATTTCCGTAAAAAGATGGTAAAGGTCCCATGAAATCAATACCCCATACGTCAAAAACCTCTACTTCCAAGATGAAGTTTTGAGGCTTCTCATTCCGCTTACTGATGTTGCCTTTTCTTTTACAAGCATAACATTTAGAGACGTAATCATGGGTGTCCTTGAAGAGTTTTGGCCACCAAAATTCTGCTTGCAATACTTTAGACAAAGTCTTGAAAGTAGCACAATGTCCTGCATATTCAAAACCATGGCAGTGATACAAAATATCTTGTACCTCAGACTCGGAATACACCTGAGAGAAAGGCCATAAGCACATCTCTTGTAGAGAAAAGGATCATTCCAGAAGTAGTGTTTAACATCTCTGAGGAACTTCTTCTTCACATAGCCTGCAAAATTTGGTGGCTCTACATAAGCACTCAGAAAATTCGCAAATTGTGCAAAGCAAGATATCTGATCGTGAATTTGTTTAGTGGGAAAACAATAAACATTATCCATGTATTCATCCTCCAGCAAGGCAACCATATTGACGTTCTCTTCAGGGAGACTATCATCGAGTTGTGTATCAGCTTCCACTCGCAATCGAGACAAATGGTCTGCAACACTATTCTTATTACCATGTTTGTCACAAATCTCCAAATCAAACTCCTGTAATAGCAAAATCCATCTGAACAGTCTTGGTTTAACATCTTTCTTAGACATAAGGTACCTCAAAGCTGCATGATCAGTGTGAGCAATGACTTTTGATCCCACCAGGTAGTGTCTAGACGTCTCGAATGTGTAAACCACACCTAAGAGCTCCTTTTCTGTAGTGGCATACTTGATATGAGTATCATCAAGTGTTCTACTTGCATTGTAGATTACATGGAGCCTCTTATCCTTTCTCTGAGCCAATATTGCTCCTACTGCTAGCCACTGGCGTCACACATTACCTTGAAAGGTAAATCCCAATCCAGTGGTTGCAAAATTGGAGCGCTCACTAGTGCTTCCTTGATTGTCTGAAAGGCTAGCAAACAATCAGTATCAAAATTAAATTTGACATCTTTATAGAGCAATCGAGTCATAGGTTTGGCTATCGTGGAAAATCCTTGATAAGCCATCTGTAGAATCCTGCACGTCCGAGAAAACTGCGAACATCCTTGATAGAAGTAGTAGGTTTTAGGCTCGTCATCACCTCCACCTTGGCTTTGTCAACTTCGATTCCCCTCTCTAAATTCCTGTGTCCAAGTACAATCCCATCCTGCCCCATGAAATGACATTTTTCCCAATTCAAAACTAATTTTTTCTCTTCACATCGTTATAAAACCCTGCAAAGGTTAGACAAGCAGTTACTGAAAGAAGAACGATAAATAGAAAAGTCATCCATGAAGACTTCCATGATATCTTTGATCAAGTCACTGAAGATAGACATCATGCATCGCTTGAAAGTCGCAAGTGTGTTGCATAATCGAAATGGCATTCTCCGGTAAGCATATGTTCCATATGGAGATGTGAATGTAGTCTTTTTCCTGGTCCGCCGGATGGATGGGAATCTGAAAGAAACCTGAATAGCCATCAAGAAAATACTAATAAGGATGGTTAGCAAGTCTTTCCAGCATTTGATCAATAAAAGGAAGTGGAAAATGATACTTTCTCATGGCCGAGTTCAGCTTCCTGTAGTCAATGCATATCCTGTGGCCTGTGATAGTCCTGTTTGGAAGGAGCTCGTTCTTCTCATTGGTGATGACAGTGATTCCACCTTTCTTTAGTACAACATGTACCGGAGTTACCCATGTGCTGTCAAAGATGGGATAGATGACACCTGCACTCAAAAGTTTAAGAATCTCCTACTTGACAACTTCCATTAGTTTGGGATTGAGTCTCCTTTGATGTTTGACAGAAGTCTTGGATTAATCCTCAAAGTGGATCCTATGCATGCAGAGATATGGAGAAATACCTGTAATATCATCCAAAGAATCTCCCAATGCTTTTCTATACTTCCCTAACTTGGAAAGAAGCAAGGAAATCCCAACAATGTTTTGATTAGCATTAATAATAACACGATATGTTGAGTTAGGGCCTAAGAAAACATACCTTAGTCTTGCAGGTCGTGCCTTAAGTTTAATTTTTAGAACTTTTAGCTCGCTCCAAACAACACTCAAACTCACCACCAATGAAGTAGATGTCGCAAGAGATGGCTCTTCGAGCTTGATGTATGCGACCTACTTCTCAACAGTAGTCACTAAATCCAGCAACTCAACAACCAACGAAGTATCTCCATTCAGAAACCCATACTCACCTTCAATCTGAGTGTAGTGGATCCTCAGTGTAGAGCTCTTCAGCAAAGTCTTCAATCACATCAACAAGTGTATCGACCCAAAACTTGTGCCCATCAATGGTAGGCTGCTTCATGGATTTCTAGATGTTGAACTTCATAGTCAACTTCCCAAGTCAGAGATCTATTTGACCGTCTGCACATCGATCATGGCTCTGGCAGTAGATAAGAACGATCTTCCATGATAATAGGATCCTTGGGTTTTTCTTCAAGTTACAAGACTACGAAGTCTGTGAACACATATCCCTCTCCAACTCCAACGGGAATGTTGTCTAGAATACCCACTGGTCTTCGAATAAATCTATCTGCAAGCACCAAATACATTCTTGTGTGCTTATAGTTAGTCAGATTCAACTGTTGCGATATCGACAGTGGCATCACACTGACTCCTGACCCCAAATCGTATAGACATTGCTAAAAGGTAAGAAATCCAATCTTGCTAGGCAATACGAATAGACCGGGATCCTCGCGTTTCTCCGATGCGATGTTCTAAAGAACTGTGCTAGATTCTGTAGTAAGAACTGATACACCATGTTCTAAGGTCATACGATCTAAAGGAATCTACTTCATGTACCTCTTAAGAGAATGTACCATCTTGATTGCCTCGACGAAAGGCAATCGTGTCTATAACTCACTAACAAGATTCTTCAGCTTTTCGTATTCACATTCTTTGATCTTTTGACGGGGTCTTGATGGATAAGGAGGCTTTGGAATGTAAGGCAAGGGTGGTACATATTCTTCCTCAACCTCAAGTGGTTTCGATTCATCGCGAAAATTTGATGAACCCACATCATGAAAGGGATCATCGATCTAGGAGCAGGGATCAATCCATCCTTGCCCTTCTATTTTGGACGAGTTTTCAACTCTTTATCACTCCTCAGCGTAATGGCATTGCAATATTCCTTCAGATTCTTCTCCGATTTGCCTAGAATGACCCTTGGAGGAGCTATATTGCTGGTAGAAGTCCGAGCAACCTGTGTTTCAAGCAATTTGATGTGAGTGATCAATGTCTCAAACTTCCCATTGAGATCACTTTAAAAGTTATGCATCTTCTGATTCAAGTCTACATTGGACTTTGTCTGATTTTCCAGAACTTACTGCAACATTTTCTTCAGCTAACTATTTTGAGAAGATGTAGAAGATTGTCCCCAGTTCTTATTCTGATAACCCAACTGATAGTTGGTCTTAAATCCTCCTGAACAAAACTCCTTTTGTTGATAGCCACTGTTTCCGAAACCACTACTGTGATTCTTGTTTTGATACTCGTAGTTGAATACTCTCTGATTTTGTTGGTATGGCTTGTTCTGGAATTAGTTCTGTTGATTGAAACTTCTATTACCAAAGTTTCCTTGACCTCCAATATAATTAACATCTGCTTGGCCACCATTCAGCTCTTCAGACACGAACTCATGATACATATGTACCAATTTTTGCTATTGAAGAACAGGTGCATCATTCTGTTCTCCAACAAAGTGTACTCCTTGTTGATCTCTTCTCATTTTATCATCGATTTTTGACTGTAGATCATCAATTCTTTTCGCATCTAATGATACAACACCTCTACCGTAATTAAAATCGGATCTCCGATTAACTGGGCTATTCTCCATATTATTCACCAGCAAATAGGCTTCTTCTATAGTCTTAGTCATGAAGTTACCATTGCTCACAGTGTCCATAACATTCAGATATTTCTCCTAAACTCCATTGTAGAAAATGTTGAGGAGATTCCGATCTGTGAAACCATGACGCGGACAATCATTATGGAACTCCTTAAATCGCTCCCAGGCTGCATGAAAACTCTCAGAACCCAACTGTTGAAATCCAACAATCTTGATTTAGAGAGATATAGACCTCAACATCGTACAAAAATGCCCAAGAAAGGTTGCTTGGATCTCGTCCCAAGTCTTCAAAGAATCAGGCTCTAGACGGTTGTACCATCTCATAGTCTTGTCATTCGGTGAGAAAATGATTAACCTGCATTTTAGAGCTTCAGCAGGTACTCTATTGTGTTGGATAGTATTGCAGATTAATTCAAATTTATCCAAATGGTGCATTGAGTTCTCGAATTGCAACCCATGAAACTGATTCGGCTGCACAAAGTTAATGAGACTAGTCTTTATATCAAAATCTATCCTCTCGATGGGCGACAGACGAATCCCAGCACGATTCGTATAGAATGCCTTAAGAGTATCATATTGCGCCAGAGTCCCCTCTGCGCCAGCGTTGTTGCCCCACAGTTGAAAAATTATGCTGGCCGATTTGCTGAACACGAACATTAGCACAACCTTCAGCAAGTGCATCAGCTCCTCGAAAGACTCCAGGAAACAGAGGATTTTGATGAACTTGAAGGTTCTCTATGTTGTCATCCATGATTTTTGTGAACTCAAACTCCGTAATAACCTCCAGCAGCTTCTCCTTCTTCTTCTGTCTCTCTAAACGCCCAGGTTCCAGCTCAAAATCTAGAAGATTCGCGATTCCTAGGCTTCTAGTATGAGGCTTGTTCATGCACTAGAAAGCACAAAAACAAAGAAGAAAAAGAAGAGATCAAACAAAATAAGAAAAATTCCTTAGGCACACAATGATCTTAAGTTCTAAGACGACCTATTGGTCCCCGACAACGGTGCCAGAAAAAAGGATAGCTCAGGTTTTTCGCCCCAGAAAACACTACAAGAGTACAGATGAGTACGTTGTAGTGGTTCGGGATCAAATCCACTGAGACAATTGGTAGCACGTAGAATTTCATATCAAACGCGGGCTAAAGCAATAAGGATGATTTGGTAAAGATGCAATAAATCGAAAATTAAGAAGAAAAGAAAGCAAACAAATTACAACGGGTACTAAATCAATAAAAGAAGAGTTGGGCATTGGGTATTCTCAGGGAAACATTTCATAGTTGACTCGAATTGCTGATCAGGGAACAAGTTTTAAACCATCTTGAACTCAAACAAGAATATTGAATTAACATAATTCCGTAGTATAAATTCCCTATGTATTAGAAATCTTGAGACTTGTTGGGGTAAAAAAAGGTAACATCGAAATAGACGCCCAAGATTCCCGAATAACTCTCGAGAAATATCGAGATAGGGGTTTTGAGGCGATATGAAATTCCCAAATAAGTCCCAAGAAATATCGCATCATTTTGGAGATACAAGCAAGGTATGGTTGCCAATGGGCGCCTAGACTCTCTCCGAAAGTGTAGTCGCTCGTGGGCGACTAGACACGGACCACGTCTACTCGCCCATGGGCGACTAGACTTGGATAACGTCTAGTAGCCCATGGGAGACTAGGTAAGGACCACGTCTAGTCGCCCATGGGCGACTAGACACGGACCACGTCTAGTCGCCCAGGGGCGACTAGACACGGACCACGTCTAATCTCCCATTGGAGACTAGACTCTCACAAAAGTCTAGTCGCCCATGGGCGACTAGACACGGATCACGTCTAGTCGCCCATGAGCGACTAGACACGTAACATGTCTAGTCGCCCATGGACGACTAGACCTTCGACAACGTCTAGTCGTCCACAGTTGACTAGACAATGTCTTCTGGATTAACTACTCCCTCGAATCGTGGGTCGATTGTTTCTTATTTCATCTCGATCGGAGTTTCCGTTGAAGTTTCGCGGCAATAATCGTAAAGACTTGTTCTTTTCGTAAAAACTTCGTATTGGTCATATAAAAAGATAACTGTTAATTCGAACAACGATATTGTCGTAATTATACGGTTGGTTTTACCATTTCGAAAAATCATGACCGCGTAGTTGTACGGAGAAAGATTTCTCCGAAAGAAATCGTAAAAATCACTTGGTCGCTAGACGGCCCAGAAAGGCCCAAAACGCGACAAAAGTCCCCTTACGATTTCGGAACGAGAATGGGCCCAACTAGTCAACGATTATTCCGACATCTGCGAAAGATTAAAAGGAAAATACGATAAGTTCAAAGTCTAAAGATAAATATGGAAAACTCGTAAAGATAAGGAATATTCTCGAAAAAATGGAATATTTATGCGGAAAGATATGCTCAAATCTAGGGTGAAAAAGGAAACGAGATCACACTACGAAGGCATATAAAAGAAGGTCTAAGGAGAACGAGGAGAGGGGGAGAGACACAGAAATTTGTTAACAATTCATACTTAGAGCTTTAGGTTTATATTCGTTTTTGCTAGCGAGTTGCATCTCAATTAGGTTTACAAGTCTCACGCTAATAGAACTAGGATAGTCGCCGACAGCTCTCGCGGCAACGACTTAACACCTGTTGTAACGCTCAATGCAGATTCAGAATAAGATCTCTATTGCTTTATTTTCTTTTGATTCTCTTTTACTTTTATTTCGTCGTCTATTTTCTTTGTACTTTTGATGTATCGTTGTTTGGCTTAGAAGAAATCCGGGACCTCAAGGAAAGTTAGGGTTTCCTGGTGTTCCTCCGAATCCAAAAATCGACAGTGCGAGTTTCGGTTCCCAAAGTTTGGCGCTAGAGAGAGGGGGGGCATGGATTCTTTCACACCATATCACAGATCGATCAAGAAACAATATGTCTAGACTAGCAGACAATGTTGTCATCTCTTTGAAGGATAGAGCTACGGCCGATCACGCTAACCCTCGCAACAATCTCCTTGTTAACGAATTAACGATTCACAGTATCAATGTCGCGAGAATATAAGTTGACACTGGTTGTTCAGCTGATATTATCTTTAAAAATACTCTCGAGAGGATGGAAATCAAACTCTCCGAAATCACAGGAAGTCCGAGCCGGTAATAGGCCTCTCAGGAGAAGCTACTATGACCCTCGACTCGATTAACCTTATAGTGAAAGCCAGGAGCATAGCAAAAATTGTGGAGTTCTTAGTTATAGATCGCCCCGCTTCATACAATGCGATCGTGGGCGTTCTTTGGCTAAACTCCATGCAAGCCGTACCATCTACGTACCACTACTGTCTCAAATTCACGACCTCATTCGGAATCGAAACAATCCAAGGAGACTTTATCGTATCATAGGTCTGTTTCGCTACCAAACTAAAACGTAAAAACATGACAGCGGAAGCTTTCTTTCGAAAGTAAAAGAAAAAAGATTCTATCAAAGACGCCTCAGAACAAGATAAAACCAAGATCTTCTGGCAGTTACGGAAAGCGGAAGCCTTGGAAGAGAAGCAAGAACCAACTTGCGAGCCCGTCATCTCATTATGCCTCGACGAAGAGTTCTCTGAGCGTTGCATCGAAATCGGCGCTAATCTCTGCGATCCCAAAAAAACACAACATATAGCTTTCTTAAAAGTGAACTTACACATGTGTTGGGGTCAAAAACTATCTCGACGAAATCGATGCCTGAAAAGGGTCTCGGAAACAACGTTTCCCCTTCAGAGATGGGAATCGTACGGAAATCCGAAAGCTCCGAGATTCACATCGTCCGAAAGAAACTAAGAACATCCGAGTACCAAGACCAGCGTCGACGGCCCTCGGATAGGCTTCCACACAACTACACGATACTTACTCCAGAGCGATACAAAACCACTAAAGAACCGCGTCGCTTCGCAAGAATGTCTGAACGCCAATTAACGCCAGACCTACGAACGAGTTTTGAAACAAATCGACGACCAAACTAGAAACCGATCTAGACGTCGATTGAACCAAGACTG